>JAJIBD010037580.1:0-11486 GCA_021461705.1 Cryptotis parvus
GAGAGATAGAGGGTGCAAGCTAGTGGCCTCATGTGTGGCTGGCCCTATTTCTGAGCCCCCTGGCACCACCTATGGCCCTCTGTGAGCAGCTGGTGTGGCTCCAACCATCCCGCGGTGAAATCATTTTGTTCAGTATAATATTTTGTCGGAGGTATAATGAAGGGGGTGGTATTTGTTTTTCAACCCTGAGTTGAAGGGGTTAAGGCAGGCTCCCCGGCCAGCTGACGCAATCATAAACTTGTAAGTTATGCGAAAGCCAACGGGCACACAGCCAGAAACCGGCTCACCTGACCTCAACCCAGTTCCTTTGCAGATCAGGTAGTTTCCAGTTCTTTGTCGAGACCCCACTGATGAACTAGCCTCGTGGTGGTTCCAGGCGGAGTTGGTGATAGCTCACTGGCTGAGTTAGCAGGTATGCGCCTTGCCCAGTGGCATCGGCGTCCGGCCAGGCGGCCAGGTGTCCTCCGCCAGGTATAGGTGGTGTACGAACGGACTTAGCTCGAGCCCCATCCCCAAAAGGGAGAAGGTTGCTGTGTAGACGGCTGCACCTAAGCTCTCTGGCTGCTCACCAGCTCAGTCACCGGTAGACGTGGTCTAGGAAAATGCTTGGGCCGGAGCGATAGTAGTAGTGGAGGGCGTTAACTCGCACACGGCTACCCAGGTTTGATCCCAGCATCCTGGTAGGGTCCTCCTCGAGCGCTGCCAGAGAAATGCCTGAGTGCAGAGTGGGTAACGCCCGAGCGTCGCCGCGGCGCACCAGAAAGCAAGAAAAGAAACTGGCCTATACAGCACAGTTTGCACTGGCTTCAAGACGTGCGGGGCAGCGTCCTGTCTCGTGTGTCCCCAGCCTTACAGAGGTTGGCTGCTTTATTCTGGGCCGTCAAACCCAGAGCTTCGAGACATTCCTTGGGAAGCACAGAACCCTTTTAAAAGCTTATCCCTGTCTGGCCCTGGGAATTGCTCCTTGCTGCCTTAGAAATTATCGCCATCTGGAGACATTTTGAGGCATTTAATATGTAAATTAGAATGTCACCCATTACAAGGTCTAAAAAATTTGGCAGCCACCTCAGCAGAAACCTGACATGTGGTCGAGAGATATGGAGCCTAGTAGCCTGACATGTGGCCCGAGAGACATGGGCATTTCCCAAGGGCCTGGACATGTGGCCGGAGAGATGGGCGGAGCTTTCTAAGGGCCTGACATGTGGTCGAGAGATGGGCGGAGCCTAAGGGCCTGACATGCCCGAGATGGGAGCGGCTAGGCCTACATGCGGCCCGAGATGCATGGAGCTCTATACCTGACATCGGCCCAAGAGATGTAGGAGCGTCTATACCTGACATGTGGTAGGAGAGATGGATGATCCAAGGGTCTGACATGTGGTGGGAGAGATGGATGGAGCCTAAGGGCCTGGCATGGTCGAGAGATGGGCGGAGCCTAAGGGCCTGGCAGGTCGAGAGATGGGCGGAGCCTAAGGGCCTGACACTGGCCCGAGAGATGGGCGGAGCTCTTAAGGGCCTGGACATGTGGTCGGAGAGATGGGCGGAGCCTAAAGACCTGACATGTGGCCGGAGAGAGGCATGGAGCCTAAGGGCCTGACATGCGCCCGAGAGATGGGCTGGAGCCTCGAGGGCCTGACATGCCCGAGAGATGGGAGGAGCCTAAGGGCCTGACATGTGATCAGAGATGGCGGAGCCTAAGGGCCTGACATGTGGCTCCGAGATGGGCGGAGCCTAAGGGCCTGACATGTGGCCGAGAGAAGGGTCCGTGGCCGAGAGATGGACGGAGCCTAAGGCCTTACATGTGGCCCGAGAGATGGGGAGCCTAAGGGCCTGACATGTGGCCCGAGAGGCTGAGCCTAAGGGCCTGAAGGTTGCCGGAGAGATGGTGGATTGCCAAGGGCCTGACATGGGGCCCGAGAGATGGCGAGCCTATGGGCCTGCTCCAGCTCCACCACCTCTCCAAGATCACGCCCAATACTGCAGTGGTCCTCGAACGCTTAGGCAGAGCTGGGTGCTGGCCCGCTCCAAGAATAAATAATAACGCTGGTCCTTACTAAAGGTGATCACATACGCCTCGGTTCAGAGCTTTTCGCTGACTCCTAAGGGCTTATTTATATCATTTCTCACCGTTCGTGAGGAAGCTGTTGTTTACTACTTTCTTTCTTCTGCTGGTCATTTCTGTGATGTTTTTAGAAGCATTTTGAAACCTATGTTTCTTACTTTGTCCACTTTAAACATTGTTTTCGCCCAGGATGTGGCTCATGCCTGGCACGGGGAGTCCCAGAGTTCCAGTCCAGTCCAAGGCACTGTGGTGTGCGGTCTGTGTCCCCCCGGTTAATTGCAGAGCACGCCTTCGTTTTATTTTTTTCTCTTTTGAAATTTCTATTTATTTATTTTTTTCAATTTAATTTTATTTTATTATTCCCCAAATATTATTACACCATTTTAGACATACAATTGAAAGATGCTCATGTAGAGTTTTTGTTCTACAGTGTTCCAACACCCATCCCTCCACCCAAACCCATCTCCCATCACCAATGTCCCCACCTCCCCCCCCCTCCCACACCTCAACTACTTGGCGGGTTCTGTATGTCATTTTCTCCTCTTTATCTCTCCCTCCCCCCCAAACCTTTCCTGCACTTCGTGGAATGCAGTGCATTAAAAGACATTACTGTTTCCACTATTTTAATGGACCACGCGCGCCGCCGCGCCGCAACCTGGGCTCAAACTGGTTTTGCCTCTGTTAATCTGGTCGTGAGGCAGTTTCCCCAGCATCCGACAGCGAAAATGGTGGCTAGTGTGATGGGCGAGTCTCATCCGCTGCTTCCGGGACCCCCCAGAGGTGATGGGCCCACTCCCCAAAACCCATCTGTCCTCCTGGGGCCCCATAGTCAGCTGGGCCCGGGCGAGCCGAGTTCCAGCCTCCCCAGCCGCTTAGAGGCTCTTCATGCTATGGCTGATGGCCCCAGGGCAGCTCCTGGGCGGCCACCAGGCTCGACAAAATGGAGGGGGAATGGCCGAACCCTGACTCCATCTGACGAATTCCCAGTGATTCCCGCTTCTGGGAGCCGCTACCTGGGCTCGAACTGGTTTTGCTCTGTTAATCTGGTCGTGAGGCAGTTTCCCAGCATCCGGACAGCGAAAAATGGTGGCTAGTGTGATGGGCGAGTCTCATCCGCTGCTTCCGGGACCCCCAGAGGTGACAGGCCCACCCCCCAAACCCATCTGCTCTCCTGGGGCCCCATAGCTGGCCTGTTTTTCCACAGAAGAAGATCTTTGTATGTGGTATTTATCTTACGCAACGGACCCCCTTCCCTTCTATTTTCTCTGCTACCTATCTTTCAGCTTTCAGCACTTCTTCATGTTGATACATATATGTGCTAGCCCATTCATTTACTTCATTTGACTGCTCCGTCCGCTTGTCCGCCCGTCCGCCCATCTATCTATTCATCTATCATTCATCTATCCTTTCATCTATCCATCTATCTATTCATTAGTTCCATCTATCTATCTATCCATTCGTCTGGGCCTGGCTCCATCCGCTCCTTTTTCCGTCTCTTTCCATTGTCTGCCCGCTTCGTCCGTCCGCTCGCCCCAGCCATTTATTTGCCTGGCCTACTTCCATCTCGCCATTTTTTCTATCCCAGTTCTAGACCAAATTGTGGTGTTAGGATTATGGGCCCTCATCCATATTTTCACAACCTGTGGGTTATAGAGAATGTGTTCTGACATAAGATAAGCTTGAATAACTTATCTATTCTGTGTGGTATATCTGATTGCAGGCGACTTACTCTGTTGTTAGCTTATTTAAACCCTTAGCTCTTGCAGACCTCTTCATTTTCCTGCAGAGAGTTGCCGCCGTGCTGCTTTACATCAGCTACTGTAGCCAGTATCCGGGTTCGGGCAAGAAGTGATGGTAACGAACACTTTGTGGACTTTCATTCGCTGCCTGGGTCCTAGGGAAGTGGGTAGCAGCAACGGCTCCGAGAGGACGAGATGCTGACAGGAAGTGGCTTGGGAAGTGGGGCAGACGGAGGAGACTCGGAGGAGAGCTTTCTTCCGACAGGATGTCGCCAGCCTGGACTCCTGCGTCTCATCAACACGCCTCTACGCTGCACCGCGAGCCTCAGATCAGGCCAGCTGGAGGCGCTCTTTGCGTTGGTGCAGAGGAGATGCTCTCGTCATCCCTAACTGCCACAAACCCTGTAGCCCTCCAGAAATCTACCGGAACTGCCCTGCCAGAAGGAGCCCGGAAGTCAGAGGAGGAATTAGTTGACTCTTGGGCAGGAGGGCTGGGGTCAGCTCCCCTGGGCTTGCGCGCTCATGCTAGTGAGCGAGCCCGTGATTGAGGCAGAGGATAAAGTACCTCTCGGGGCCGCTTGGATGCAGAGTCCAGCCTGGCACTTCCCGGCTTGTTCTCGCCGGGCGCTCCCTGCGCCAGCAGCTCCTGATAATGGATCATTCTCCAGCCAGGTCACCAGAACAAGTCAGGCGTGGTCGACTTCACACACCGTCCGCGCGGTCAGGACCCTCTTTTCTGGAGCCGCGTGCAGCCCCAGCTGTTTGGGAGCCTGGTCGAGCTGCCTCTCCTTTCGCGCCACTCACCCCAAGCGGGCATTTGGAGGAAGAGAGGAAACAGACAGACCTTACAGCACAAGCCTGGGCCAGACTCCTGCCTGCCTCCCCCGGGTTAGGACTCCTCCAGCACCTACGCAGGGCTGGTGGTGTTGGGGTCTGAGATGGAGATGAGGCTGCTATGCTTGGTGCCGTCTCACCAGGGCCACACAGGCTCTTCCTCACTGAGCCGCAGCTCGCCCGCCCCTGCGCAGGCAATCTGGCCTTTGGCCCAGACGTCGAGTTGTTGAGGAAGCAGATGTTTTGGGGGCCACATGGGGTTTATTCCCGGCTCTGTGCTTAGATCACTTGACAGACTCAGGGCCATGCCCAGGTCACCAAGGCAGGTGCTCTCGCCCACTGTCCTGCGGCTCCAGGCCCCAGCAGACACAATTTAACAATAGAAACCCAACTTAGTGGGGATCCAATTCTTTGACCATATTTGAAAATAATTTTTTTGGTGGGGAGGTGTTTGGTCACAGCTGGTGTGCCCAGTGCATGCAGGGACCACTCCTGGTGGGCTCCCCTTGGGGCCATATAAAGCCAGTCAGCCGTGGTGAGGAAGAAGCCCTGATTGCTGCATTTCCTCTCCTCATCCCAGTCCTGTTTTGGGGGCCACACCACAGTGCTCAGGCTTACTCCTGGCTCTGTGTCGATCCGTCCTGCAGTGCTCGTGATGACTGTATGGTGTTGGGATAACCAGTACCTTTCCTGTTCCAGCTTTTAGATCTCTTTAGTGAGCAATGGACAGAGAATTGAAACACCCGCCTGTGTTAGTCAGAAGTGAAGGTGAGTGGAAGTGATTGACCCGGTATTGTTGCAGCTTGACATAACTTAGGAGACTGACCACCACCGCACACACCTTGATGTAACTGAGGGGACTGACCAACCACCACACACCTTGACGCAATCGAGGGGCCCTGACCAACCACCACACACACTGATGTTACTGAGGGGACTGACCAGTCACCGCACACATTCCTGATCGTGAACTGAGGCCTCCTGACCTCACAACGCACACAATCTTGATTACTGAGGGGACTGGACCAACCACCACACACACCTTGACGCAACTGGGAGTGGAGACCGACCAACCACCGCACACACCTTGATGTTACTGAGGGGGACTGACCAAACCAATCGCACACACCTTGACGCAGAATCTGAGGGGGCCTCCTGACCAACCACCACACACACCTTGACGCAACTGAGGGGGCCTGGACTAACCACCGCACACACCTTGACGTAACTGAGGGGGCCTGACCAGTCACCGCACACACCTTGACGCAACTGAGGGGCCCTGACCAACTACCGCACACACACCTTGACGTAACTGAGGCCCCTGACCAACCACCGCGACACACCTGATTACTTTGAGGGGACTGACCAACCACCACACACACCTTGATGTTACTATTGAGGGATTGATTCAAATAACGCACACACCTTGATCGAACTGAGGGCCTGACCAACCAATTCATTACTACCTTGACGAAACGGAGGGGCCCTGACCAACCACCGCACACACCTTGACATTACTGAGGGACTGACCAACCACCACACACACCTTTGATACATTTAGTTCTGACCAGTCACCGCACACGCCTTGAGTTATTACTCTCCTGGGACAGACTGACCAGTCACCGGCACAACACTCTTGATGTTACTGAGGGGTCTGACCAGTCACCTATCACGCTTTGATATTACTGAGGGACACACCAATCACCACACACCCGATCTAACTGGAGGGGGCCTGACCAACCACCACACACACCTTGATGTTACTTGAGGGGGACTGACCAGTCACTGCACACACCTTTAATTAACTGAAAAGCCCTGACCAACCAACACCACATCTTTGATCGTAACTGAGGGGGCCTGACCAAATCACCTACCTTGACGCAACTGAGGGGCCTGACCAGTCACTCCGCACACACTCCGACGCAACTGAAAATTCTGACCAACTACCGCATTACACACTTTTGACAAACGAGCCTGACCAACTTTCACCGCACACAATTCCCTGACATTACTGAGGGGGACTGACCCTAACCACCACATGTTCCTGATGTTACTGAGGGGACTGACCAGTCACCGCACACACCTTGACGGCAACTGAGGGGCCTGACCAACCACCGCACACAAATTCTTGACGTAACTGAGGGCCCTGACCAACTACCGCACACCTTGACGTAACTCGGAGGGGCCCTGACCAACGACCGCACACACACACCTTGACATTACTGAGGGGGACTGACCAACCACCACACACACCTTTGAGTTACTGAGGGTCTGACCAGCCACCGCACACGCCTTGATACTTCGGGAGGGGACTTTGACCAGTCACCGCACACCTTGATCGTACACAGGGTCTGACCATCACCGCTAACACGCCTTTGATATTACTGAGGGGACTGACCAAACCACCACACACACCTTGACGTTGTCCGGAGGGGCCCCTGACCAACCACCGCCAATAATACCTTGATACTGGAGGGGACTGACCAACCACCGCACACACCTTTGATGTTACTGAGGACTGACCAGTCACCCCAGACACGCCGGGAAGCGCTGACCTTGAGGAGACTGAGGTCGGCGGTCACCCCGAAGCACCATCTCAGAGGCCTCCCAGCAGTCAATGCAGTCAGAACTTTCACTTGCTTCCTCCTGCCAGCCCTGGGACAGTCTAGATTTTACTTACGTGATTTCCAGAGGCACAAGGGAAAGAAGTGACCTAGTTGCAGCCTGGGCCTCACAAAGTCAGCTGAGTCAGGCATTGTGTATCGGACCAAACTGGTTTTGGTTCTGCTCAGGCAGCCCAGGGCTGCCTTTGTGTTGGACTTGACCAGTGGCCGTGTGTTCTTGACTGCGTGGTGGTGTGAAGAGAAGGAAGCCAGAGCCAGGTCTTCGCTTTGGTAACGTTTCCTGATGCTGCAGTTTCCCAGGCTCCTCACTGGCGCCTCGGTTCTCTGGGTTCACCAGCTGTTTTATGCAGGAAGGATTTTGCCGAGTGTCCTCCATAACGGCCTTTAGAGAGGCGCCAGAAGGTCCCTGACTCGGGTCTGGCGGACCCGCCCATGCTTTTGCTGGCTCTCGCTCCTTGCACCGTTAGTCATGCACCCCGCCGCGGGGTGTCTGCCTTCCTCCCTAAATGCCCGTAGCCTCCTATGGCTTTAGTTGGTTTCTGGTTTGCTGCATTTGTTATTTGCAAGGTGTTTTGGAGAGCGAGAGGAGGGAAAGGTGTCCGTTCTGTCGAAGCTAAGTAAGAGAGGGTTGGACTAAGATCGAATGTGCTGTAGCGTGCATCGTTTAAAAGCTCATGCTGTGCAGGAGCAGGCTGAGAACTGACCAGCCAGTGCGGGTCCTTTTAGCGAAGGAGATCCTGTGAGAGGCCGTGAGGAGGGAGGCTAGTGGGGAGGGAGAGGCTCAGAGGAGACCTGAGGGCAGGCCAGCAGCGCTGATGGGTGTAGGGGTCTCGCTGTAGAAAGCCCCTGACCGCTGAGCGAGGGCTCCGCGTGAGATGATGCTACTGTCTGAGCAGATGATGGCTTGGGACGGAGTTGCAGTGTTGCTCTTCTTCCTCCCTCTTAAAGGCCATGCCCAGTGGGGATCAAGAATACCCCAGTGCGCTGCTTGCGGGTCCTCTCCCAGGTGCTAAGGGGCCCTTGCAGGACCTCTGGGCGCACACCAGGGCCCCTTGTGCTGAGCTTAACTAATGAGCCTCTTTGAATAAATTCTCTTCTATGGAAGAGTTCTTCTCGAGGGTCTTTTCTGGGGAACTTGGTTCATCGGGCCAAGAAACAGGGATTAAATCTGGGTTAAGCATGCAGAGCACACACTCAGTCTCCCAGCCTCAGCTCCCTGGGTGACTCCTGGAGGAGCAGGGGCTGACCATACCTGGGACTATGCTAGTCTTTTTTCTTTTTGGGTCACACCTGGCAATGATCAGGAGTTGCCCTGGCTCTACACTCAGGAATTACTCCCATGCTCAGGGGGCCAATGGGATGCCGGCCACATGGCATAAATGCCCTCCCCACTACCCCAGTCCAGCCCCACTTAGGGCCATTTTCCTCCTCCCTCCTCCTCCTTTTCTTCCTCCTCCTCCTTTTCTTCCTCCTCCTTCTATTATTTATTTATTTATTATCTATTATTTATTCATATTATTTATTTATTTGTTTGTTTATTTACCTATATATTTATTGCTTGTTTTGGGTCACACCCAGCAAATGGTTAGGGTTACTCCTTGGCCTGCACCAAGAAATTATTCCTGGTGGTACTCAGGGACCATATGGGATGCCGGGATCAAACCCTGGTTGGCTATATAAGGCAAGCACTCCTACCACAATTAGGTCTCTCCAGCTCTCTTTTCTGCTTCCCCTCCTCTCTCCTTCCTCCTCACTCTTCCTCTTCCTCCTTTCCTCTCTGTCACACCCCACAATCCTCAGGTTACTCCTGGCTCTGCACTCTAGAATTACTCCCTATGCTCTGGGGACTCTGGGAGGTTGAAGATCAAACCACAGCTGGAAAAAGGCAACCCCCCCCCACTGGGTTGTCACCCGGCCCCTGCAACCCCTTTCTTTCCAGCAGGTCTGACAGAGTGACCTTAGGCCCTGCCAGCTCCCTGCCCTCACATGAGCGCCCTGCAAAGCACCTGAGTGCGCGTTCCACATAGTGGTGGAAGCACCGAGCAGTGAACGTCTAAGCCTCCTGCTTCATGAGGCTTCGAGTGGCCTCTTGAAGTGGGAAGAGCCTGTCCACGTCCTTAAAGGCAGCTGGTGAGCAGTGGCTGGTTTCTTCTCCAAACCTTAGAGTCACGTGGTTGTATTCCTCAGGTGGCGTACCTCGGGCGGGAGTCACAACCATCCTTGGTTACTGGTACCACCAGTTCCGCTCGGCAGCAACATTCCATAGCCTTGTCAGCCTTAGAATCAGCTCTTGAGAGCCTACATCTGTAGGGGAGGGTCTGTTCAAACAGAGGACCCCCAATACTTCCAATTAAGCCGTGACATCCCACAGGGAAGGAGGAGCTGTCTGGGAGTCCACTCTGTGGGCCCCAGATCGACCCGCAGAGCAGCCTCAGAGGACGGGACATCACTTAGGGAGACCCGCCTCCCAAAGCCCCTGAGAGACTGGGGAGATTACTTGAGACCAGCCTTCCCAAGCCTCGAGAGACGGGACATCACTTGGGGAGACCCTCCCAAAGCCTGAGAGATGGGGACATCATTTGGGGGAGACCTCGCTTTCCCAAAGCCTCGAGAGATTCGAATTACTTGGGGACCACTCCGTCTCCCGGTGACGGCCCCTTGACACCTCCAGCTTAGACGCGGTGCCAGCCTACCCAGCGCTGACTTGGGACAGGGTGCACCTGGGAAACCCACAGGTCATGTTGAAGGCGGCTTCCACTGGCCTCCCAGGACAGTTGGCGGCTGAATGTAAAGGTATACAGCTGTTCACATTTGGGGAAGCTAGGCAGGTACTAAAAATCAAGCTTTGATTTTTTTTTTTTCTAGCTTGGTACCACGCACCCAGCCCTCGTGCACGACAGGTTTCGGGAAGAAGCTGCCTTCCTTCGTGAGCGTCTCCCAGGAGCGTCACCTGATGGCCCTGGCCTCTGCCCGTGCCAGTTGTCTGCTGGCGTATGCGCTTGTTCCTTGCCCAACATTGTCAGATCTGGGGTGTTGAGGTTTCTGTAAAATGACCTCCGGAAGAGGTACTGTCGTATGGGATTGCAGCCTCACACTGAAAAGCTTCGTTTAATTAATTAACTTCCTGATTTATTTATTTATGTCGGAGCTGTAATTACATCTCCGGGTTTCAGTGCCCCTAGGGGTTATTGAGCTTTATTCAAATAGCCATTAGAACTCTCCCTGGGACCGAGTTCTGTAATTAATTGCCTTGTTGCTCTTTGCTGCAAAGGTCTGAGTTTGATTTTATTCTCTGTGTCATATGAAGAATGGCACATTTGTTATTATCCTTTAAAGATCTAAATTCTTGGGCGCACAAGGTTTCATTTTCGTGTGTGAAATATCCCTACTTCACCGCCGCAAGCCAAATGAGTTCGGTACAATGAAGATGGCGAGTAAGTGAGCTTGCACTGGTTAAGCCCTGCGCTGGTGTTTCCTTGGGCATTGAGGAGGCGAAGACTTCAGGGGAAGAAAGGCGTCGCTTAGAGGAGCATGGCTGCGCTGCGCCGCCGCCCGGCGCCAGATTTCTCCTGCTGCCATCCTCGGTCCTCGCCTTTGGCCAGTCACTCAACCTTGAGCCTCCGCCTCTACTGTGACCGACACAGGAGCGTCACTGCATCGTGCCCAGTTCAGCAGTGTCCGAAGTGCCTGCGCCCTGGCCTAATCGGCCTCGTCCTAGGCCTGGGCGCGCTCCTTCTCACCTCCTGGCCTGCAGCTCAGAGAATCCACGCACTTCCTGGTTATGAAAGCGGCTTGTAATGGGTCGCCAGCACAGCCGTGGGAGGGCGTTTGTCGCACGTGGCTGACCCAGATTTGATCCCATCCCATATCTGGCGCAGAGCCAGAGTAATTCTCCGAGTGCAGAGCCAAGAGGAACCCCTGTGTGTGAGCCAAAAGCTACCTAAATTAGCAAACAAACAAAGAAGGGAATGGCGTTGAGCACTTACTCAGTATTTGTGACACCAGGCTTCTAAGTTTCAGAGGGTTCTACACACAACAGCAGCAGCAATAAATAACAACTCGAAAGAAAGATGAGAGTTTGGGCCAGAATCTTGCATATTTCTTTCACTGTGGACATTCCTCTCCTGTTTCAGGCCAAAGTGAATCATTTCCTGCAAGTCTTTTACTACATTGGTTTTATCTCGGCGCTGAGTGGCCCAGTGTCGCCTCTCGCTGGTGCTTGTGCTGAGA
>JAJIBD010037581.1:0-11721 GCA_021461705.1 Cryptotis parvus
TTTTGAGCCCTGGCACCACCTATGGCCTCTGTGAGCACAGCTGGGTGTGGCCCAACCATCCCGCGGTGAAATCATTTTGTTCAGTACTATTATTTTGTCGGAGGTATAATGAAGGGGTGGTATTTGTTTTTTCTCAACCCTGAGTTGAAGGGGTTAAGGCAGGCCCCCGGGAAGCAGACGCAATAATAAACTTGTAAGTTATGCGAAAGCCACGGGCAATACAGCCATGAAACCGGGTTCACCGTGACCTCAACCCAGTTCCTTTTGCAGATCAGGTAGCTTCCAGTTCTTTGTTTTCTGGAGACCCCATTGATGAACTAGCCTCGCAGGTGGTTCCAGGCGGAGTTGTTGTTAGCTCACTGGCTGAGTTAAAGCTGGTGCGCTCCTGCCCAGTGGCACCGGCGCCCTGCCAGGCGGCATAGGTGTCTCCGCCAGGTGGCATGGGTGGTGTTACGAACGGACTTAGCTCGAGCCCCATCCCTGGGTGCTGGAGAAGCTGCTGTGTAGACGGCTGCACCCGGCTCTGCGCTGCTGCCTCACCCAGCTAAGTCACCGGTAGACGGTCTAGGAAAATGCTTGGGCCGGAGCGATAGCATAGTGGGAGGCGCTAGCCTTGCACACGGCTACCCAGGTTTGATCCCGGGCATCCCGTAGGGTCCCCTGAGCGCCGCCAGGAGAAATTCCTGAGTGCAGAGCGGAACCCCTGAGCGTCGCCGGGTGACCCAGAAAGCAAGAAAAAAAGAAACTGCTTATACAGCACAGTTTGCACTGGCTTCAGCGATATGCGGGCAGCGTCCTGTCCCCCGTGTGTCCCCAGCCTTACAGAGGTTCGGCTGCTTTATTCTGGGGCCGTTAAACCCAGGAGCTTCAGACATTCTGGGAAGCCACAGAACCCTTTAAAAAAGTCTATATCCCCTGCTGTCTCCCTGGGAATTGCTCCTGCCGTCTTTAGAAATTATCGCCATCTGGAGACATTTTTGAGGCATTTAATATGTAAATTAGAATGTAACTCCATTACAAGTCTAAAAAATTTTGGTCAGTTACCTCAGCAGAAAACCTGACATGTGGCCGAGAGATGGGCGGAGCCTAAGGGCCTGACATGTGGCCCGAGAGATGGGCGGAGCCTAAGGGCCTGACATGTGGCCGAGAGAGATGGGCGGAGCCTAGGGCCTGACATGTGGCAGAGATGGCGGAGCCTAAGGGCCTCTGACATGCGCCCGAGATGGGCGGAGCCTAAGGCCTGACATGCGCCCAGAGATGGGCGGAGCCTAGTGGGCCTGACATGCGCCCGAGAGATGGCTGAGCCTAAGTGCCTGACATGTGGGAGAGATGGGCGAGCCTAAGGGGCCTGACATGTGGTGGGAGAGATGGCCGAGCCTAAGGGCCTGGGCATGTGGCCGGAGAGATGGGCGGAGCCTAAGGGCCTGGCATGTGGTCGAGAGATGGGCGGAGCCTAAGGGCCTGACATGTGGCCCAAGAGATGGGCGGAGCTCTACGGGCCTGAGACATGTGGCCGGAGAGATGGGCGGAGCCTAAGGGCCTGACATGTGGCCGAGAGATGGGCGGAGCCTAAGGGCCTGACATGCGCCCGAGAGATGGGCGGAGCCTAAGGGCCTGACATGCGCCCGAGAGATGGGCGGAGCCTAAGGGCCTGACATGTGGCCCGAGAGATGGCGGAGCCTAAGGGCCTGACATGTGGCCCGAGAGATGGGCGGAGCCTAAGGGCCTGACATGTGGCCGAGAGAAGGGCCCGACGTGCGTGGCCGGAGAGATGGCGGAGCCTAAGGGCCTGACATGTGGCCCGAGAGGGCGGAGCCTAAGGGCCTGACATGTGGCCCGAGAGATGGGCGGAGCCTAAGGGCCTGACATGTGGCCGAGAGAGATGGGCGGAGCCTAAGGGCCTGACATGTGGCCCGAGAGATGGCGGAGCCTAAGGGCCTGCTCCAGCTCCACCACCTCCTGGAGATCCGCCCATCACTGCAGTGGTCCTCGCTACGCAGGCAGAGCTGGGTGTGGCCGAGCCCAAGAATAAATAATAACGCCGGTCCTTACTAAAGGTGATCACACATGCCTCGGTTCAGAAATATTTTCGCTGACTCCTAAGGGTTTAGCTTATACCACTTTCCTCACTGTCCGTGAGGAAGCTGTTGTTTACTACTTTCATTTCTTCTGCTGGTCATTTCTGCGAAGTTTTTAGAAGCATTTTGAAACCTATGTTTCTTACTTTGTCCACTTTAAACATTGTTTTCGCCCAGGATGTGGCTCATGCCTGGCACGGGAGTCCCCAGAGTTCCAGTTCAGTCCAGCACTGTGGTGCGGTCTGTCCCCCAGCACCGCAGAGCACGCCCCTGTTTTATTTTTTTTCTCTTTTTTTAAAATTTCGTATTTATTTATTTTTTCGATTTAATTTAATTTTATTATTCCCCCAAATATTATTACACCATTTTAGACATACAATTGAAAGATGCTCATGTAGAGTTTTGGTTCTACAGTGTTCCAACACCCATCCCTCCACCCAAACCCATCTCCCATCACCAATGTCCCCACCTCCCCCCCCTCCCACACCTCAACTACTTGGCGGTTCTGTATGTCATTTCTCTCCTCTTTATCTCCCCCTCCCGCCAAACTTTCCTGCTCTTCGTGGAATGCAGTGCATTAAAAGACATTACTGTTTCCACTATTTTAATGGACCATGCGGCCGCTGGCGCGCAACCTGGGCTCAAACTGGTTTTGCTCTGTTAATCTGGTCGTGAGGCAGTTTCCCCAGCATCCGGACAGCGAAAATGGTGGCTAGTGTGATGGGCGAAGTCTCATCCGGCTGCTTCCGGGACCCCCCAGAGGTGACGGGCCCACCCCCAAAACCCGCCTGCCCTCCTGGGGGTCCCATATTCAGCTGGGCCCGGGCGAGCCGAGTTCCAGCCGCCCCAGCCGCTCAGAGCCCTCTTCATGCTATGGCTGATGGCCGCAGGGGCAGCCTCCTGGGCGGCCACCAGGCTCAACAAAATGGAGGGGGAATGACGGAACCCTGACTCCATCTGACGAATTCCCAGTGATTCCCGCTTCTGGGAGCCGCCTACCTGGGCTCGAACTGGTTTTGCTCTGTTAATCTGGTCGTGAGGCAGTTTCCCAGCGTCCGGACAGTGAAAATGGTGGCTAGTGTGATGGGCGAAGTCTCATCCGGCTGCTTCCGGACCCCCCAGAGGTGACAGGCCCACTCCCAAAACCCGTCTGCCTCCTGGGGTCCCATAGTCAGCTGCCCCTGTTTTCCACAGAAAGAAGATCTTTGTGTATGTTTCTATCTTACGTAACGGACCCTTCCCTTCTATTCTCCTACACCATCTCTCAGCCTTCATGACTTCTTCATAAGTTGATACATATATGTGCTATGTCCATTCATTTACTCATTTGACTGTCCGTCCGCTTGTCCGCCCGTCCGCCCATCCATCCATTCATCCATCATCCATCCATCCTTTCATCCATCCATCCATCTATCCATCATCCATCCATCCATCCATCCATCCGTCCGGTCCGCCCATCCGCTCCTTCCGCTCCTTCCACTGTCCGGTCCGCCTGTCCGTCCGTCCACCCAGCCATTTACCTGTTCACCCACCCATCCGCCCATCTTTCCCATCCCAGTTCTAGACCAAATTGTGGTGTTAGGATTATGGGCCCTCCTCAGCATCCATTTTCACAACCTGTGGGTTATTTGGTAGAGAACGCCCTGACATAAGATAAGCTTGAATAACTTATCTTATTCTGTGTGGTATATCTGATTGGGTAGGCTTAATTTTTTTACTCTGTTGTTAGCTTATTTTAAAACCCTTAGCTCTTGCACCTCTTCGCCTCCTGCAGAGAGCTGTCGCCGTGCTGCTTTTACATCAGCTACTGTAGCCAGTATCCGGGGTTCGGGCAAGAAGTGATGGTAACGTAACACTTTGTGACTTTCATTTCGCGGCCTGGGTCCTAGGGAAGTGGGTAGTAACGTAAACGGTTCGGAGAGGACGAGATGTTGACAGGAAGTGGCTTGGGAAGTGGGGCAGACGGGAGGGAGACCCTCGGAGGGAGAGTTTTCTTTCCGGACAGGATGTCGCCAGCCTGACTCCTGGTGTCTCGTCAACACGCCCCCAATGCCTGCACCGTGAGGGCTCAGATGTCAGGCCAGCTGGAGGCGCCTTTGCGGTTGGTGCAGAGGAGATGCGTTCCGGTCATCCCTAACTGCCACAGTCCCTGTAGCCCCTCCAGAACCCACGGAACTGCTCCCGGCTAGGAAGGAGCCCGGAAGTCAGAGGAGGAATTAGTTACACTCTTGGGCAGGAGGGCTGGGGTCAGCCCCTGGGCTTCGCGCTTCTGGGCTAGTGAGCGGAGCCCGTGATTGAGGCAGAGAGGATAAAGTACCTCTCGGGGCCGCTGGGATGCAGAGTCCAGCCTGGCACTCCCGGCCTGTTCCCGCTTCTCCTCGGCGTCCCCCTCGTGCCGCAGCTCCTGATAATGGACCATTCCCCAGCCAGGTCACCAGAACAAGTCAGGCGTGGGTCGACTTAGCCACCGTCCGCGGGAAGCTCTCAGACCCTCTTTCTTCTGAGCCCGAGTGTGCAGCCCCAGCTGTTTGGGAGCCCGTCAGGGAGCTGCCCTCTCCTCGCTCACTCCGACTCGGCGGGCATTTGGAGGAAGAGAGGAAACAGACAGACCCACAGCACAAGCCCCGGGCCAGACCCTGCCTCGCTCCCCAGGCTGTGGGACCCTCCAGCACCTACGTGTGGCTGGTGTGGGGTGGAGTTGGGGTCTGGAGATGGAGATGAGGCGCGCGTTTGGTGCCGGGCCCCACCAGGGCCACACAGGCTCTCCTCACTGAGCCGCAGCCTCGCCCGCCTCTGCGCAGGCAACCTGGCTCTTGGCCCAACGTTCTGAGTTGTTGGAGGAAGCAGATGTTTTGGGGCCACATGGGGTTTATTCCTGGCTCTGTGCTTAGGGATCACTCTGACAGACTCAGGGCCATGCCCAGGTCACCTAAGGCAGGTGCCTCGCCACTGTCCCTGCTCCAGGCCCCAGCAGACACAATTTAACAATAGAAACCCAACTTAGTGGGGATCCAATTCTTTGACCATATTTGAAAATAATTTTTTTTTGGTGGGGGAGGTGTTTGGCCACAGCTGGTGGTGCCCAGTGCATGCAGGGACCACTCCTGGTGGGCTCTTGGGGCCATATGGGGGGGCCAGGGTCAGCCGTGTGAGGAAGAGCCCTGATTGCTGCATTTCCTCTCCTCATCCCAGTCCCCCTTTGTTTTGGGGCCACACCCGACAGTGCTCAGGGCTTACTCCTGGCTCTGTGCTTGGGGATCCGTCCTGGCAGTGCCTCGGGATGACCGTGCGAAGTGTTGGGATGTAACCAGGTACCTTTCCTGTTCCAGCTTTTAGATCTCTTTAGTGAGCATGGACAGAGAATTGAAACACCCGCTCTGTGTTAGTCAGAAGTGAAGGTGAGTGGGAAGTGATTGACCCGGTATTGTTGCAGCTTGACATAACTTAGGGAGACTGACCAACCACCGCACACACCTTGATGTAACTGAGGGGGACTGACCAACCACCACACACACCTTGACGTAACTGAGGGGCCCTGACCAACCACCACACACACCTTGATGTTACTGAGGGGGACTGACCAGTCACCGCACACACCTTGACGTAACTGAGGGGCCCCTGACCAGCCACCGCACACACCTTGATGTTACTGAGGGGACTGACCAACCACCACACACACCTTGACGTAACTGGAGGGAGACCGACCAACCACCGCACACACCTTGATGTTACTGAGGGGGACTGACCAACCACCGCACACACCTTGACGTAACTGAGGGCCCTGACCAACCACCACACACACCTTGACGTAACTGAGGGGGCCTGACCAACCACCGCACACACCTTGACGTAACTGAGGGGGCCTGACCAGTCACCGCACACACCTTGACGTAACTGAGGGGCCCTGACCAACTACCGCACACACCTTGACGTAACTGAGGGGCCCTGACCAACCACCGCACACACCTTGACATTACTGAGGGGGACTGACCAACCACCACACACACCTTGATGTTACTGAGGGGGACTGACCAGTCACCGCACACACCTTGACGTAACTGAGGGGGGCCTGACCAACCACCGCACACACCTTGACGTAACTGAGGGGCCCTGACCAACCACCGCACACACCTTGACATTACTGAGGGGGACTGACCAACCACCACACACACCTTGATGTTACTGAGGGGTCTGACCAGTCACCGCACACGCCTTGATATTACTGATGGGACTGACCAGTCACCGCACACACCTTGATGTTACTGAGGGGTCTGACCAGTCACCGCACACGCCTTGATATTACTGAGGGGACTGACCAACCACCACACACACCTTGGCGTAACTGAGGGGGCCTGACCAACCACCACACACACCTTGATGTTACTGAGGGGACTGACCAGTCACTGCACACACCTTGACGTAACTGAGGGGCCCCTGACCAACCACCACACACACCTTGACGTAACTGAGGGGGGCCTGACCAACCACCGCACACACCTTGACGTAACTGAGGGGGCCTGACCAGTCACCGCACACACCTTGACGTAACTGAGGGGCCCTGACCAACTACCGCACACACCTTGACGTAACTGAGGGGCCCTGACCAACCACCGCACACACCTTGACATTACTGAGGGGGACTGACCAACCACCACACACACCTTGATGTTACTGAGGGGGACTGACCAGTCACCGCACACACCTTGACGTAACTGAGGGGGCCTGACCAACCACCGCACACACCTTGACGTAACTGAGGGGCCCCTGACCAACTACCGCACACACCTTGACGTAACTGAGGGGCCCTGACCAACCACCGCACACACCTTGACATTACTGAGGGGGACTGACCAAACCACCACACACACCTTGATGTTACTGAGGGGTCTGACCAGTCACCGCACACGCCTTGATATTACTGAGGGGACTGACCAGTCACCGCACACCTTGATGTTACTGAGGGGTCTGACCAGTCACCGCACACGCCTTGATATTACTGAGGGGACTGACCAACCACCACACACACCTTGACGTAACTGGAGGGGCCCTGACCAACCACCGCACACACCTTGATATTACTGAGGGGACTGACCAACCACCGCACACACCTTGATGTTACTGAGGGGGACTGACCAGTCACCGCACACGCCGGGAAGCTTAGGCTGGACCTTGGAGGGAGACTGAGGTCGGCGGGTCACCCCGGGACACCATCTCAGAGGCCTCCCAGCAGTCAATGCAGTCAGAACTTTCCACGGCTTCCTCCTGCCAGCCCTGGGGACAGTCTAGATTTTACTTACGATTTCCAGAGGCACAAGGAAGAAGTGACCCAGGCCAGGTCAGCCTCACAAAGTCAGCTGAGTCAGGCATTGTGTGTCGGACCAAACTGGTTTTGTCTGCTCAGGCGGTGCCCAGGGCTGCCTTTGTGTTGGACTTGACCAGTGGCCGTGTGTTCTTTGACTGCGTGGTGGTGTGAAGAGAAGGAGTTTGTGAGCCAGGGTCTTCGCTTGGTAACGCTTTCCTGATGCTGCAGTTTCCCAGGCTCCTCACTGGCGCTGGGTTCTCTGTTCACCAGCTGTTTGCGTGGTGGAAGGATTTGCCGAGTGTCCTCCAAGGCGGCCCTTAGAGAGGCGCCCAGCGGCCGTCCCTGACTCGGGTCTGCGGACCTCGCCCTTGGCGTGCTTGCTGGCTCTGCTCCCTTTGCACCGTGGCCGCGGGCCCGCTGCGGGGTGTCTGCCTTCCTCCATGCGGCCTGTAGCCCCTAAGGGAATCCTGGCTTTAGCTGGTTTCTGGTTTGCTGCATTTGTTATTTGCAAGGTGTTTTGGAGAGCGGAGAGGGAGTGGAAAGGTGTCCGTTCTGTCGGGAAGCTGCGGAGGAGAGGGGTTTGGACCGAGATCGAATGTGCTGTAGGCGGCACGTTTGGGAAGCTTCATGCTGTGTGCAGGGAGCAGGCCGAGAACTGACCAGCCAGCAGGTCCCGGAAGGGAAGGAGATCCTGTGAGAGGCCGGTGTGAGGGAGGGAGGCTAGTGGGGAGGGAGAGGGGCTCAGAGGAGACCTGAGGGCAGGCCAGCAGCTGATGGGTGCAGGGGTCTCTGCTGCAGAGCCCCTGACCGCGGAGCGAGGGTCTGCGTGAGCGGCGGCGGCACGTGTCTGAGCAGATGCGCAGGGGAGGAGCCACGCTTGGGACGGGAGTTCTCGTGGCAAGGCTCTCTTCCTCCCCTCTTGGGGGCCATGCCCAGTGGGGATCAAGAATACCCCAGTGCGTTGCTTGCGGGTCCCTCCCAGGGGTGCTAAGGGGCCCTGCAGGACCTGGGCACACCAGGGCCCCTTGTGCTGAGCACCCACACGAGCCCTTTGAATAGTCTTCTATGGAAGAGTTCTCTTCGAGGGTCTTTTCTGGGGAACTTAGGTTCATTTGGAGGCCATGTGGGGCCAGGGATTAAATCTGGGTTAAGCATGCAGAGCACACACTCAGCCCTTTCAGCCTCAGCTCCCTGGGTGACTCCTGGAGGAGCAGGGGCTGGACCATACCTGGGGGACTCAGGGCTAGTCTTTTTTTTTTCTTTTTGGGTCCACACCTGGCAATGATCAGGAGTTACTCCCTGGCTCTACACTCAGGAATTACTCCTGGCGGTGCTCAGGGGCCAATGGGATGCCGGGCCACATGCAAGACAAATGCCCTCCCCACTACCCCAGTCCAGCCCCACTTAGGGCTATTTTCCTCCTCCTCCTCCTCCTCCTCCTTTTCTTCCTCCTCCTCCTTTTCTTCCTCCTCCTCCTTTCATTATTTATTTATTTATTTATCTATTTATCTATTCATTTATTTATTTATTTGTTTGTTTATTTACTTATTTATTTATTGCTTGCTTTTTGGGTCACACCCAGCAATGGTTAGGGGTTACTCCTGGCTCTGCACTAAGAAATTATTCCTGGTGGTACTCAGGGGACCATATGGGATGCCGGGGGATCAAACCCCTGGTTGGCCATGTATAAGGCAAGCGCCCTACCCGCTGTGCTCTCCAGCCCTCCTCCTTTTCTGCCTCCCCCCTCCTCTCTCTCCTTCCTCCTCACTCCTCCCCCCTTCCTCCTTCCTCTGTCACACCCGGCGATCCTCAGGGGTTACTCCTGGCTCTGCACTCAGGAATTACTCCTGGCGGTGCTCTGGGGACTCTGGGATGCTGAGGATCAAACCTGGGTTGGCTGTGTGCAAGGCAAACCCCCTCCCACTGTGCTGCCTACCGGCCCCCTGCAACCCCTCTTCTTTTCCAGCAGGTCTGACAGAGTGACCTAGGCCCTCCCAGCTCCGCCCTCACATGGCGCCCTGCAGCGCCGGAGGCGCGGCCCTGGCCACAGTGGTGGAAGCACGGCAGCACTGAACGTCTGCCTCCTGCTTCGCGTGAGGCTTCTAGAGTGGCCTCTTGAAGTGGAAGAGTCTAGTGTCCACTGAGTCCTTAAAGGCAGCTGGCGAGCAGAGGCTGGTTTGCTTCCTCCAACCCTTTGAGTCACGTGGCTGTATTCCTTTGTGGCCAGCACCGGAGGCGGGAGTCAGCGACTGTCCTTTGGTTGCTGGTACCACCAGCTCGCCTGGAAAGCAGCGCTCATTCCATAGCCTGGCCGCCTTAGAATCGGCTCTTTGTGAGCCCACATCCGTTGGGGGGAGGGTCTTGTTCAAACAGAGACCCCCAATACTTCCAATTGGGAAGCTTGTGAAGCGTCCACAGGGAAGGAGGAGCGTCTGGGAGCCCACTTCTCCGTGTGGGCCCCCAGGCGCCCCCAGAGAAGCCCCTGGAGAGACGGGGACATCACTTGGGAGACCCGCCTTCCCAAAGCCTGGAGAGACGGGGACATCACTTGGGGAGACCCGCCTTCCCAAAGCCTGGAGAGACGGGGGACATCACTTGGGGGAGACCCGCCTTCCCAAAGCCTGGAGATGGGGACATCACTTGGGGAGACCCGCCTTCCCAAAGCCTGGAGAGGCGGGACATCACTTGGGGAGACCCGCCTTCCGGTGTGGCCCCCTTGACACCTCTGAGCTTGGGGACGTGTGCCAGCCAGACCCAGCGCTGACCTGGGACAGGGTGCACCTGGGGAACCCACAGGCATGCTGAAGGCTGTCCACTGGCTCTCCTGTGGACAGTTGGCTGCTGAATGTGGCGGTATACAGTGTTAACATTTGGGGAAGCTGAGGCAGGTACTAAAATCAGGCTTGATTTTTTTTTTTTTCTAGCTTAGGCACCACGACCTAGTTCTGTACACGACAGGGTTTCGGGAAGAACGTGGCTCTTCCCCTTGCGTGAGCGTCTTCCTCAGGAGCGTCTCGCGGGATGGGGCCTGGCCTCTGCCGTGCCAGCTGCTCTGGTTGGCGCGTACGCTTGTCTTTGCCCAACATTGCTTGTGATCTGGGGGCTGAGGTTTCTCTGCAAGGACCCTGGGTGCGTGAGGCACTGTCGTGCTGGATTGCAGCCTCACACTGAAAAGCTTCGTTTAATTAATTAATTTCCTGATTTATTTATTTATGTCGGGAGCTGTAATTACATCTCCGGGTTTTCAGTGCCCTGTGGGTTATTGGAGCTTTATTCGTGTAGCCATTAGGATCTCTCCCTGGGACCGAGTTCTGTAATTAATTGCCTGGGTTGTTGCTCTTTGCTGCCATGTTCTGAGTTTGGATTTGTCCCCCCTGTGTGTCATATGCGGAATGGCACATTTGTTGGCTGTCCCCTTGGAAGATCTAAATTTTGCGTACAAGGTTTCATTTCGGTGTGAAATATCCCTACCCCCACCCGCCGGGGCCAGCTGGAGTTTTGCACAATGAAGATGGCGGTAAGTGAGCTTGCACTGGTTAAGCCCTGGGTGCTGGTGTTTCCCTGGGCATTGGAGGAGGGCGCAGCGACCCCCAGGGGAAGAAAGGCGTCGCCTAGAGGAGCATGGCTGCGCCCTGCGCGCCGCCTGGTTGCGGGGCCAGATTTCCTTCCTGCTGCCATCCCTCGTCCCCGGCCTTGGCCAGTCACCAACCCTTTGAGCCTCCGCTTCCCACTTGTGACTGACACAGGAGCGGTCACTGCATCGTGCCCAGTTCAGCAGTGTCCGAAGTGCCTGCGTCTCTGGCCTAATCGGCCTGTCCTAGGCCTGGCGCTCCTCTCACCTCCCCTGGCCTGCAGCTCAGAGAATCCACCGCACTTCCTGGCTATGAAAGGGCTGTGGGCGGGGCCGCAGCACAGCCGGGAGGGCGTTTGCCTTGCACGTGGCTGACCCAGATTTGATCCCGGCATCCCATATGGTCCCTGCGTGCAGAGCCAGGGAGTAATTCCTGAGTGCAGAGCCAAGAGGAACCCCTGTGTGTGAGCAAAGCGCCTAAATTAGCAAACAAACAAACAAAGGCGGGGCCGGAGTGCTGAGCACTTGTCTAGCATTTGTGACACCAGGCTTCAGTCTCTGCGAGTGGCCCCACACAACAGCAGCAGCAACAACAACAACTGAAAAGAAAGATGAGAGCTTGGGCCAGAATCTTGCACATTTCTTTCGTCAGGACATTCCTCCTTGCTCAGGCCAAAGGAATCATTTCCTGCTGTCTTTAGCCACATTGGCTTTATCCCGGCGCTGAGTGGCCCAGTGCCGCTCCCCGCTTGGTGCTTGGTGCTGAGACA
>JAJIBD010037601.1:0-10811 GCA_021461705.1 Cryptotis parvus
TGGTACAATGAAGACATTTTGGACCTTGATAATAGTAATGGTTGTACATTATAAATGTAATTAATGCTAATGCATTTATGCTTGAATTTATTAAAATAGTTCATTTCACTTTATAAATATATTTCTGCAACTATTTGGTGGGAAAGGCATACCCAGAGCTGTTCAGGACTCAGTGAGTCAAATCTGGGTCAGCCATGTGTAAATCAAGCTCACCCTACCCACTGTATTATCACCTTGACCCATATTTACCACAATTTAAAAAAATGAAAAAGTTTCCATGAACTTTGTAATGCAATATATATATATATGTGTGTGTGTGTGTGTGCGTGTTTGTACATATATATACACATATAAACTATCTAAGGTGATTATTCAATCTATGTATTAATTTACGGATACATATTGATCCCAATTCTTCTACCTGTACCATCTACCATGCTAGAGAATCATATGAAGAGATCAATCAAGTTCATGGAAAAAATAAAACTGAAATGCCTTGATAACAGTCTCAACTGTTCACTTTGTGCTGAGAATACAAGCTGAGTCATTAGCATTTGGAAGCAAGGCTGTTTACATGGCAAGTCTTTACTAAATATGTCCTTAATAAATAGGTCTCCCAAGTACAATACCCAAATACCATATCATAGGTAGAAATTAGAGATTTTTGAGCCGTTTGTGCATGTGTGTGTGTATATGTGTGTTGAGCGAAGGATGGCAGTAATGAAAAGTTAGAAGTGTGGGGAGAAAGATAGTAGAGTGGGTAGAGCACTTGCCTTGAATGGCTGACCTGAGTTCAATTCCCAATACATATGGTCCCCTGAACACCATGAAGTGTGATCCCTGAACACAGAGCAAATATAAGCTGGGAGCACACTCAGTCTGGCCCAAATATTTAAAAAAGGAAGAAAAAGAACATGCAAAAAGGACTTGCCTCTTAATTCTGGATAAGTGCCTCCCTTCCAGAGAAATTCCAAGGATGGAGCAGCTTGGTCTTTACCCCCATGCTGGTTCTTGCAGATGTAAAAGGGGAACAGAGGAAAAACAGGGCTGTAGCCTCCAAAGCTTCATCCTGGTGCCTTTTATGTTCTCTAAAAAGTAAATCATCTGGAAACAACCTGAGTGCCCAAGAATAGAAGATTGGATAGAGAAACTATGGTACATATACTCAATGGAATATTGTGCAGCTGTCAGGAAAAAAGTCATGGAATTAACCTACAAATATATGGACGTGGAGACTATCATGCTGAGATAAATTATTCAGAAGGATAAGGATGTATATAGAATGACTGCATTCATTTGTGAGATATAAATATGTACTAATTTCCTACTAATTGTTGGAAATGTTACTGCCAGACTAGAACTGAGTTTGAATGTAGGCAAAGGATTTACATGATCACTTGACATCCCATTATTTGTTGATTTGGTCTAGCGGGCGCCAGTAATATTTACATTTGACCCTATCATGTGCCAGTGTAGCCCAATGGCATCTGGTTGCTTCAGAAATACAAAGAGCCTCAAACCATTCATTCAGGGTCTTGATGAAGAAGTCTGACCATCTTGTAGGTGGGCAGCCACGTGATCTTTTGATATCCCTGGGATCCAGTCAGTAACGACTCTAGTCCAGCAGTTATCTCCAAATCGCATTGCATGTCCAGCCCATCTGATTTTCGATGACTTGACAAAAGAGACAACGTCCCTGAGGTCGGAGCTCCAGATTCCTTCTCTTTTCGCTTGAGTGAGACGTGATATTCCAAGTATAGCTCTTTCGATTCCTCTTTGGGAGACCCGATAGCATTCTCATCCTGCTTTCGTAGGGCCCAGGTGTCAGAGACGTATGTTAATGCAGGGGAGAAGAGTGGAGTCAAAGAGATGTGCCCGGAGCCGGAGGTTCTTTGTCTTATTAGCTATTTCTCCGATGCTCTTGAAGGCGTTCCATGCCACTCTCTTCCTACTGCGCAGCTCAGGTTTTAAGTCATTCATCATGTTGACTTCTCGATCTAGGTACACATAACTGCTGCATTCACAGATGTTTGTCCATTGAGAATGAATGGGGCTTCTGGAACTAGTTCATTTTTCAGGAACATACTTTTGCTGAGATTCAGCTGCAGACCTATCTTTCCACATTCTTGGTCAAAATCTGCCAGCATGTGTGCCGCTTGGCTAATGTTTGGTGTTATTAGAACGATGTCATCAGCGTAAGCAGAGGTGGTTTAGTTGTCGACCGTCTATCTTCACTCCCATTACTTCCCATTCTAATTGTCACATAATGTTCTCAAGGGTGGCGCTGAAAAGTTTTGGTGAAATGGTATCACCCCTGTTGAACCCTTCTTTTGACATTGATGATCACTTCCTTTGTAGAATGGTGAGATCGTGGTGGTGAATCCGTAATACAGCTCACGAAGGATCTTGATATATTGGGTTTGATCGCCTGTTTAGCTAGGGCTTCGATGACCGCTTCAGTCTCCACAGAATCAAAGGCTTTCTTTAAATCAATGAACATGAGACAGAGTGGCATCCTTAATTCCCTATACACTTCAATGAGCTTGGTTACCATGTGGATATGGTCGATTGTGCTAATCCTTTTCGGAAGCCAACTTGCTCGCATGGTTGCCCTTCATCTAATGTTCGCCAATCCTGTTCAGGATGACTCGAGTGAACAGCTTGTAGATGACAAACAACAGGCAGATGGGGCGATAGTTGCCAATGTCATGGATGTCTCCCCTTCCTGAACAGTAGAACTGTCTTGCTGGTTTTCCAATGGGAGGGCACCTTGCATTCGGACAGGTAGCGTGTGAAGAGCCGATGCAGTGTATTGATGAGTACTGAAGGCAGATTCTTCAGGTGTTCAGGTCTGACTTTGTCTGGGCCTGGTGCTGTTCCCCTTCTTTACTGACGAAATGGCATGTTGGATTTCAGAAGGGAGAACGTTGGGAACGACATATCCATCCTCGGAATTTGGTATGTGGGTAAGTGGACGTGGCTATCAAAGAGATCTGAGTAGAAGTCATGGATAATATTCTCCATTGCCTTTCTGGAAGAAGTTATAGGTCCATCAGGACGTTGAAGGGTCTTGTTCTTACAGTTGGTGAAGGACAGGCGGGGTGTTGCAAATGCTTTTTCCCGGCTTCTGCTGCATCTTCCAGTATTTCTGCTCTTCTGTCTTTGAGGTCTTCCCTTTATGGCTTCTCTGCACTGCTTTGCAAGCTTGGATGTTAGCATTTGGTCACCTGAGGCTCGCACCTTGCCACGTTTGGAATGAGCTCGAGAGTTTTTGAAGACAGGCTTCCCTTTTGTGTTTTTTTTTTCTCTCTCAGCATTCTTCGCACAATCATGGAGGTGCTGAACCAGTTGGCTGTATTCTTCATTGATGTCATCAATGATGGTATCTTCCCATGTTGCCGGAGTGGTGCCAATGAGTTCCCAGTTGGTGGTCGTTTTGGGAGTTCTCTTCTAAATCTGTGCAGCCTTTTCTCCCAATGTTGCGTGAAGTAGAATTTTGCATGAAGGAGACAGTGGTCCGATCCTGTTTGGAATTTTGGGATGACAGCAAACATCGGTCAGGAAAAACCATCAATTGAAGATGATGTGGTCAATAATAACTAAATGTATGTAGGGCAAACAACAATGTAATATAAGGGCGAAGAAAAAGGGGAGAGAGAGGGATAGAGAGAAAGAGAGATAGAAGAGGCACAGTGCCTGTCATAGAGGCAGGCTGGGGAAAGAGTGTGGGAATCAGGGGACATTGGTGGTAGGAAATGTGCACTGGTGGAGAGATGGGTGCTGGAACACTGTATTACTGAAACCCAAACATGAACACCTTTGTAATTGTACAACTTATGGTGGTATAATAATATAGAATTTTAACAAGTAAACCAAAGAGAAAAGAAGGATTGCTTTTAAGATCTGTTGGTGCGTTTCTTGAAGTGAAAATGAAGCATCTGAGCAAAAGAGAGCCTATACTCAAAGTTTCCATAAAAACTGAATAGGAAAAGGAGACATGGATGGGGTAGCCATGAAAATTTTTGCAAAATACGGAGATAACACCCTCCCAAAATGTATTGAGTTTCTAATGTTTATTCAGTAAGAGTTAATTAATCTAAAGGTTTATCTTCCCACTAGCATAAACCACACCAAATATCACACCATATTTTTTCTCTTCACTCTTTAAAAACACGGCTAACTCCTGACTCTGTTCTCTGCAGTCACTCCTGGTGCTGCTCAAGGGACAATGATATGTGGTGCTGGGAATCAATTCTGGGTCTGCAATGTGAAAGCGAAGTGCACTACCTGCTCTGACCCCATAAACTTATTTCTTTGGCTTAAATAGGTTTACTTTTCCTTCTCTAAGGTGCTTGTGAAAATGCATTAAATGGGAACGAAGCAATAGTACAATGGGTAGGGCATTTGCCTTGCATGCGATTAACCTGGTTTGATCCCTGGCATCCCATAATGTACAATGAGCAACGCCAAGTTTAAGTCCTGAGAGCAAAGTCAGGAGTAACCCTGAGCACCACCAGGTGTGACCCAAAAAAACAATACACATACATCCATACATACATAAAATATTGCTTTAAGGGAGGCGTGGGATATGTATCAGGGGCAAATCACTTCCCTTTCAGCCTGGTTCCCCATCACTGCAAAATTAAATAATAAAAGCAAATTTTTTAAAAATGAAATGAAATCGACAAAACCATGTCATTGATAAACTATACAGTGTTCCTGCAAGTTGCCTTCATTGATCATACATTAAATTAATAAGTCAAGGCCTATGAAAAAGAATAATATATTCCCATGGATTGTGAACAAACCAACTATTATTTCAACACTATGCAAAATAATTTACTTCTTTTCTTCTTATGAAATACCAGGGAGGACTGAGGATCTTTGTCGCCATATGGTAGAGTAAATGCAGATCCTGAGTTAGATCCTAAGTGCTTAAGCCACGAGCAACACCAGGTGTGGCCTTGTTGGTCCCTCAAGTACTGTCAGGTATAATCCCTATAAAAACTCTAGAGGGGGTTGGAGAGAAAATTAAGTGGATAGGGTACTCCCTTTGTGTGCAGTCAACCAGGCTTTAAGCCCATACATTTTTTTTTAACATTTTATTATACCAACGTGAGATATACAATTACAACGTTGTTCACGCTTGGGGGTTTCGGTCACACAGTGTTCCAGCACCCCGCCCTCCACCAGTGCCCCTCAGCCACCACCCATGTCCCCAATTACCTCCCCCTCCCACATCCTGCCTAAATGGCAGGTTCTTTATCTCCTCTCCCTCTCTCTCTCCTCCTTCTCCCACACATTGTGGGTTGCACTACGCATACCTTAGAAGCCATCGCTTGCATTTTTTGTCTGTATTTAATGCTCAGTTCTATGTTAGCATTAGAGCTTTAGACATTTATTCACACATGTTCCCTTCTCTATCTAAACCAACCTCTGACTCCCCACACGCTTGTGGTAATTTCCACTTTTGGTAAGATCACCTAGTATATTTATGTCATGCAAATAAATGCAGTCATTCTATGTCTCTCTTTCCTTCTGACTAATTTCACTCAATATGATTCTTTCCATATCCATCCATTTATAGGAAAATTTCATAACTTCATTTTTTCTGACAGCTGCATAGTATTCCATTGTGTAGATGTACCACAGTTTCTTTTATCCAGTCATCAGTTCTCGGGCATACTGGTTGTTTCCAGGTTCTGGCTATTGTGAACAGTGCTGCTATGAAAATAAAAGTGCGGATTGTGTTTCCGCTGTGCGCTTTTGGCTTTCCAGGGTATATTCCCAGGAGCGGTATGGCTGGGTCAAAGGGGAGCCCAATTTCTAGTCTTTGGAGGAATGTCCATATTGTTTTCCAGAAAGGTTGTACAAGTCGACATTCCCACCAACAGTGTATGAGAGTCCCCTTTTCCCCCACATCCACGCCAGAACTTGTTGCTTTTACCCTTTTGGATATGGGCCATTCTCTGTGGTGTGAGGTGATATCTCATTGTTGTTTTTATTTGCATCTCTCTGATGATTAGTGATGATGAGCATTTGCTCATATGCCTTTTTGGCCATTCGGATTTCTTCCTTGTCAAAGTTTCTGTTCATCTCCTCTCCCCATTTTCTAATGGGGTTGGCTGTTTTTTTCTTATATAGCTGTACCAGTGCCTGGTATATCCTGGATATTAACCCCCTTATCAGATGGGTATTGCGTGAATATTCTTTCCCATTCTGTCGACTGTCTTTCTATCTTGGTCACTGTTTCTTTCGAGGTTCAGAAGCTCTTCAGTTTCATGTAGTCCCATATATTTATATTTTCTTTTTAGTTGCTTTGTTAATGGTGTTTCACCTTTGAAGATGTCTTTAGCATCGATGTCGTGGAGGGTTTTTCCTATATTTTCTTCAACGCACTTTATGGATTCAGGTCTGACATTGAGATCTTTAATCCATTTTGAACTGATTTTTGTGCAAGGTGTTAGACACAGGTCCAAATTCATTTTTTTACCTGTAGCTGTCCAGTTTTCCCAGCACCACTTGTTGAAGAGGTTGCCTTACTCCAGTTTGGACTATTTGCACCTTTATCAAAGATTAACTGATCATGTCTTTGAGGGTGGGTGTCAGGATACTCAACTCTATTTCATAGGTCCACCCGTCTGTTTTTATTCCAGTACCACGCTGTTTTAATTACTGCTGCTTTGTAGTACAGTTTGAGGTTGGGAAAGGTGATGCCTCCCCATCTTCTTCTTCCTAAGGATTGCTTTAGCTATCCGTGGGGGTAAGCCCATACTTAAGACTGGAGCACACTCTGAGTACAGGAGACTCAGTTCAATCCTTGGTACCCAATTGTCATCTGAGAACAGGGAATGACTCCGAGCAAATGGCCAGGTGTATTCCCTAAGGAGAAATAGCCTCCAATCACCACCAGATGCAGCCCAAAACCTTACCCCCAAATTCCTTTGGGTTTTCCCCTCAGACTCTCAAGTTGGTTGAGAACAGCCTCACCATCATGCCTGATATATATCAAGTCGATATTTACTGACATAGACAGTTGTCTCACCAGTGATCAAAGTCAAATCCTTCCATATGCACCATACATTTCTGTCACACAATTCAGTAACACAACTAAGGTAGGTATTGCTTTTTATTTTTTACTCTTTCAGTGGAAGGGAAACTTTATCATGCACCTATGATCCCCTGGGTACCACCAGGAGTACTTCCTGAGTGCATTGCCAGGAGAAAAACCTGAATAACTTGTGTGGCCCCAACAAAAAAACAAAACCACCAAAAAGGTGTTAGAAAATAATAGTTTCAATGTATTCGTTACTTAGTTCCACAATTATCAACTCCTGGTTGATCTTGCTTGACATCTTTCATGCAAACTTTGCCATACCCTTAAACACACGCAACCAAGTTATGTTTGTTTGTTTTTTTGCTTTTCTGGTTCACACCCTGCGATGCTCAGGGGTTACTCCTGGCCCTGCACTCAGGAATTAATCCTGGGATGCCGGGTATCCAACGGGTCGGCCGTGTGCAAAGCAAACACCCTACCCACTGTGCTATCACTCCGGCCCACAGCAAAGTTTTTTCCCAACCATTGTGTCATTTTATTTATAAACACTAAACACATTTTAGATGAAATGATACAGTACAAGAAACTGCTTATATTTACTTCCTAAAGAAGATCTTATTTCAGAAAAAAGATGAAAAGGGGATTTCACAAGGATGGGGATGTGATTTTGCGAAAATCAACAGACCCTTTTTATTCATGTAACAATTTTCCACATCTAAATTGGCTTATTAATGACTAAGATATACTGTCAGCTAGGACAGAACCAAAGTGTAGCAGGGGAAGTGGAAAAATGAGTTCAAGAAGATCTATATCACCATCTGCCACTTTTGAACCCTACAGCTAAACGTGCAAATAATTTCTTGGCAGTTAATTCTTCATGGCTAGGTCTATATTTGATACAGAAAAAAATAGTTTCTGTAACTTGACAAAAATTACTGGTGAATTATTCATGTAGTCACTGAAATGAAATCTGCAACCTGTGTCTTCCCTGAGTGACTCCATGACAGGTGAATACTGCGCCAAGCATGCTTTAAAAATTTAGGCCAAGATTTACATCTGTAACTTGCATGATTTATCTGAACAGGACTAGATACTTTATTGTCTGTCCCTCATATATGAGAAGTGACCTGCATACATGCTACCACACATTTCTAACTGCACAAAAAAATTCATTTATGGCCAATTACTATGAATTTGAAGACTTTTCTGCAAAGCCCAATCAGGTTTTAAGTTTTTACTCTAAATTTGTTGTGCTGCCTCATATAACCTCTAATATTTAATGCAAATGTGAAAGTCCTAATATTTAACATTTTAGTTATTATTTTGTGTTCTAGGTGTGTGGCTTAGCAGTAAAGCAGATACCTTACATGAGTACAGCTTTAAAATTTATATTTCAGTTTCAGAAAGATAGCTCAAATGACTAGAGCCCATTCTTTGTGTAAAGGAGACCCAAGTTCAATCCATGGTACTAAAATTTTCATGTGAGCATAGGAATGATCTCGGAGCAAATAATCGCCTAGTTGCTAGGCAAAATTAGCCTCCAAGCACCACCAGGTATAACCCAAAACCTTCTTCCCAAATTACTTTGGGGTTTTTCTCAGACTCTTGAGCTGGCTGAGAAAGAGCCTCATGATCATCCTTGATATATATCAAGTCGATATTTACTGACATGGACAGTTGTCTAACAAGTGACCTATATCAAATTCTCCCATATACTTCTTTCACACAATTCAGTAGCACAACTTAGGTAGGTATTCTTTTTTATTTTTCCCTGCTTCTGATATTGGAAGGAAAACTTGACTGAGGCCCCAGGGCTAAGACTATAAGGACGTTACACTTTAAGAAGAGAAGGATCTGGTAGAGTAGTCTTATTTGACTTTCCTCTTAGAGTACAAGTTGTTGGCATGGCTACACTACTGGTGGCAGTTGACAAAGGGTTGTATCACTTGTATCACTTGTCTTCCCATTGTTCATTGATTTGCCCGAGCGGGTGCAGTAACATCTCCATTCGCTGGGAATGAGGTCTATTATTGTCACTGTTTTTGGCATATCGAATACACCATGGGTAACTTGCCAGGATCTGTCATGACTCTGGGTTAATCTCAGGGGGCCCAGTCTTTTCTATGTCAGAATATCAACCATCCAGGCCCACGGGCAGAGCCCTAGGTGTAAACAAAAGCCTATCTCCTGTCTGCCACCTTCCGAAGCAGCCAGGCACCACAGCTACACCTACAACACCTCGAGGGGAAGAAACAAAGGGGTGTAGGCAGACATAAGTTGAGGAATATCAGGGGCTGGAGCGATAGCCTAGTGGGTAGGGTGTTTGCCTTGCACCCGGCCGGCCGCCTGCCGGCCTGGGTTCGATCCCCGGCATCCCATATGGTCCCCCTGAGCACCGCCAGGAGTAATTCCTGAGTGCAGAGCCAGGAGAAACCCCTGAGCATTGCCGGGTGTGACCCAAAAATAATAATAAAAAAATTAAAAAATAGTTGGGGAAGATCATCTTGTTATTTCTGGGCAGCTAGCGGAAGGTTCTGTGACTCTATTGCATTGATACAGCTTCCAGTGCTGAGTAGATTCTTTTCTGGACTTTTGTACTGTGAGATAGTGTGATTGTCTTCCAGCTATTTGCCCAAGAAATCAGGCATACCTGGTCAGTCATGATGCTCTTCCTGCCCTGGATTTTGGCTTTGATATTCTCAGTGCTGTAACTGGCTTCACCATAAATGATGATGATCTAGCCTGCAAAAGGTCTTTATAGTGATCTGCATCTAGGAGTCTACTGGGGAAGATCCATGGGTGGCATTAATATATTATCTTACAGATGAAGCAGAAGCCCACAGAGATTAAAGTTATTTGTCAAAGATCTCACAGCTACACATTACAGAGTATAGTCAGCCTTAAACCCTGCTTTTTTTGATTCTTATGCATTTGTCCTTTATTTATAAACCAGCCATTAGCAATCTGCAGGCTAATCCCAGCTTCTGACCACATGCAGCTATATAAAAATCAGAACATTTTTTAGAAAAAAATCTAAATTTACAATTTCTTTTGAAAAATTATAGGATAGTGGCCACATTGAGCCTGTGTTCCCAATGGGTGGTCATCTGACAAGGGCTGAGGAGTTTCTAACCTTGAAGTTAAAAATACATAGTTCAATTTGCCCCTGTCTGCCCTCTGTCCACTTTAAAAATTTGTGTTCCGAGCATGGTCCTCTACAGGCCTTTGAATTTCTGACTTAAAAATAAATTCATGTCAAATTTGTAGAATTCAGTTTTTGCAACTTTGATGCTAAAAATATGAGGTGACTGCATTGCTCAAACTGTCTTCATTTTCTTCTTTTGGTATATAAGTAAATAACTTAGTCCCCCAAATCACATAAATTTAGACCCTTAGAGTGCAAGCACATCTTAAGTAACACATTACAGACTGGGCTCCTGCAGTGACTGCAATGATTGCAAGCAGTTTAGATACTTAGGGAATCTCAAGTTGTCCTCATTAAGTCCATAAATTGGATGCTCTTGAAAATAGTTTGCTGTTACTTGATCATTAGAATACTTTTTGATGATGAGGATGATTTACAAGTCTGTAAGTGATACCTCAGTATTAAACAATATTATAGTAATAAACCCAACAAGAAAGCAAACAGGTTAGAATGTCCCCACTGCAGAGACAACACTATGGGCTAGGAAGATAACAGAGTATCCAACCTCTAGGAATATGCAAATACTCTGCTAGTCAGTGATCCTTAATT
>JAJIBD010037614.1:0-10355 GCA_021461705.1 Cryptotis parvus
AGCCTTAAAAACATGTACTACAAACAATAAATGATGACAAAAAATACAAACTACTCAAACAGATCTGACATTCACACAGAATTCTGCCTGTAAAAAAAAAAAACTGAATTTTGGGGCCGGGAGTGATAGCACAGCGGGTAGGGGCGTTTGCCTTGCATGAGGCTGACCCGGTTCGATCCCGGCATCCCAGAAAATGCATAAAGAAAAAAATTTTCAAAGGGGCCGGAGAGATAGCACAGCGGGTAGGGCATTTGCATTGCACACAGCCAACCTGGCTTCAATCCCCGGCATCCCATATGGTCCCCCAAGCACCACCAGGAGTGATTCCTGAGCGAAGAGAGAGGAGTAACCCCTGAGCATCGTCCGGGTGTGACCCAAAAAGCAAAATAAAAAGGAAGATGCATCAAGAAGCCCAGCCCCAGCCTGCCTGGGTGTCAGCATTGCAGGCTGAGTCTAGTCGAGTCCACTCCTCCCCCACAAACCACCAACATTCCCCAGAGTTTGGGCCCCTCTGCTTCCTCTTTCTGTGCCCCCGGTAGGCTGTTCCCTCCCCAGCAGAGTTCTCCTTTCCCCACACCTCCAGCAGACACAGTGACGGGGTGCAGGGCCCTTGACCTCTGCTCTGGGGCTCAGCAGGCCTCACCCCTTGTACCTGACACAGATTGTGCAGAGTTGGGGGGGTTGCTGCAAGCCAGGAGAAAGGAGGTCATGGGTCATGGCCCCTAACACCCCCATTGGCCAGGAGAGCCTGCCCACCCGGCGTGGCCACTTAACTGGTTTGCTGGTCCCCCTGCTGGGACCTGGGTGCCAGCTTCTCCTTGGCAGGCTGGAGAGCCCTGTGATGCCTCCTTGGGGGCATCACCCTTTGCCAGGCCCTGGGTGGGTGCCGGAGGGGAGGACACTGAGGCATGTGCAAAAGGCAGGGAGGGGCAACGGAAGGACCCACTGTCCTGGTGCCCAGGGTGATGCTGCCTCGCAAGGCTCCATGAGTACCTGGAGGACAATCAGAAGCAGATACTGACCCTTCCATGGGCGTGGACCAGGGCCTGAGCCCATGCTGGTCGGGCTTCAGCCGCTCCATCCCAGATCTGGGCTCCCATCATCTCCCCACTCTGAAACAGCCAGGCCAGGCCATGCAGCGCCTGCAGAGGGAGACGGAGGCTTCTAGTGGTGACCCCTCTCAACCCCCGTGTCCTCTCCCTGGAGTCGGGGGTCTCAGGTCCTGGCCTGCTCTTCTGCGAGTGGCAGCTGACTTCAAGGATTTCTGCAGGGAGGCACCACAGACCCCTAAGCGCCAGGACAGGTGAGTCACCCCAGAGAACTGAGCCACACACACCTGAGAGGGCCTCCGCCCCCAGTCACAGGCTCCCCGTGTCCCCCCCCACGCCCCCCGAACACAGCTCCACCTCTACAAGGCATCTGTCCACCCCAGCATGGTGCTGGCCGCTGTGGGCCTGCCGGGAACAGCGCCGAGGCAGAAGTGGCCATGTGAGGGACATACTCTCTCTCAGAGCTGACCCCTGAGGAAGGGGCGAAGGAAAGGAGCCGAGGCCAGCGGGAAGGGTCAGAGCAAGCTGAGGGAGTATCCCTGGCCCTGGGGCCAGGTCAGCTGATGAGAGCAGAGCTGGCGGTGAGCTCCACTGTGGGGAGCCAGCTCCTGTCCCCCAGAGGCCACTCTAAGCTGCAGCCCTCCCTACAGGCGGTGACAGCATGAGGGGCTCTGGGCTCTGTCCCCACTATCGACTCCACACCGTGACCACTAGGGTTTGTTCCTCAGAGCCCCTCCAGCGCCCACCATGGGAGCCTATAACGGGGTGGCAGTGGGGCCCTTTCATGCTGAGTGAGAATGTGCGGACAGCCCCCAAAGGGACCCAAGGGACCCTGTGCCCTGTTTGCAGAGTATGATGTGTCAAAGGGCCAGAAAGAAAGGGCAGTGGGGAGGGCCTGCACACAGCCGTCCTGGATATGGTCCCAGCATCCCCAGGGTCCTGTTCTCCCCTCCCCAGCCCTGCCAGGAGCAAGCCTTGAGCACAGCTGGTTGTGCCCCTTCCCCCAAAATCAGAGAGAGAATTCCCCCCCCCCCCTCCATTTTGTCAAGCCCGGTGACCCCGCCAGGACCTGCCTGGGGCGACCAGCCATAGCATGCGGGCCTCGGACCCACCTGGGGAAGCTGGAACTCCACTTTCCCCGGCTAAGCTGCCCATGGGGCCTCGGGAGGGCAGATGGGTTTGGGGAGTGGGCCCCATCGCCTCCAGGGGGTCCCAGAAGCAGCTGGATGGGACTCGCCCACCACACTAGCCACCACCTTTGCTGTCCGGACGCTAGAACACTGCCTCACGACCAGATTGACAGAGCAAAACCAGTTTGCCGCGCGGGTTCATCAAAATAGTGGAGGGGCCAGAGCGATAGCCCAGCGGGTAGGGCGTTTGCCTTGCACGCGGCTAGCCTGTGTCAGCCTGGGTTCGATCCCCGAATCCCATATGGTCCCCCAAGCACCACCAGGAGTGGTTTCTGAGTGCAGAGCCAGGAGGAACCCCTGAGCATCTCAGGGTGTGACCCAAAAAAGCAAAAAAAAAAAAAAAAAGTGAAAACAGGGATGTCTTTTAATCCACTGCATTCCACGATGTGCAGGAAATTTTGGCGGGAGGAAGAGACAGGGAGGAGAGAGAAGACATACAGAACTCGCCAAATAGTTGAGGTGTGGGAGGGGGGGAGGGAGGTGGGGACATTGGTGATGGGAGATGGGTTTGGGTGGAGGGATGGGTGTTGGAACGCTGTGGAACCAGAACTCTGCATGAGCATCTTGCAATTGTATGTCTAAAATGGTGTAATAAAATTGGGGGGAGGGAAATCACTGAAACAAAAAAAAAAATCAGAGAGAGAGAGAGAAAAAAAACAAACACCCACAACAGACGGGACTTCCAACACGGTTGAGGGTTTCCACAAAACCAGTTGCTGAGCTGACCAGAATGCGAGGGCCGAGTGGCTTCCCGGGGCCTGCCTGGAGGACTCGCCCCTACCGGACAGGTGTCGCTCTCTTCACTGTTCATTGTGCTGCAGTTCGGAACGAGTGGCGGGGGACACAAAGGCACATGGAAAGGAAGAAATAAAACGCTCTGTGTGCGGGTGACATGCGCGTGGACCCAGAAGAACGCAAAGAATCTGTTTTTAAGCTCTCAGAACAAACAAAAATAAAATGCAACGAAAAACAAGCTCATCAAGTTCGCCAGAAACGACATCAATAGGAAAAAATCTATAAGAACTTTATTTGTTCCCTGGCTGCAAATGAGGAACCCTCAATGACCGGGAGGAAACAGTTTCATGGTGACACGGTTCAAAAAGGAATAAACGGGCCGAGCGATAGTCCAGTGGGTAGAACCTTGCACGGCTGACCCGGGTTCGATCCCCAGCATCCCATATGGTCCTGAGTGCAGAGGTAGGAGTAACCTCTGAGCATTGCTGGGTGTGATCCAGAAGGAAAAAAAAAATAATAAGCAGCAGAAGGAACGTAGACCTCGTGCCAAGAGCAGGGAAAGCACAGGAGATCTGGGGCTGGAACCTACGGAGCACAGGCTGGTTCTGAGCTGGAAGACAAGACTCTGGAGCTGGGGCCGGGCGATAGCCCAGCGGGTAGGGTGTTTGCTTTACACGGCCGGCTGTGCCGCCCGGGTTCGATCCCCGGCATCCCATATGGTCCCCCGAGCACCGCCAGGAGTAATTCCTGAGTGCAGAGCCAGGAGTAACCCCTGAGTATTGCCGGGTGTGACCCAAAAAGCAAAAAAAAAAAAAAAACTCTGGGCCACAAGAGCAGGAAAGCACGGGAGATCTGGGGCTGGAACCTACGGAGCACAGGCTGGTTCTGAGCTGGAGGACAAGACTCTGGAGCCACAAGAGCAGGAAAGCACGGAGATCTGGGGCTGGAACCTATGGAGCACAGGCTGGTTCTGAGCTGGAAGACAAGACTCTGGAGCCACATTGCCCCCAAAGAGATCTGGGGGCTCTGAAATGTCCATTTCCATACAACAGGGATGGGGTCTTCCATTTGTGGACGCTGGAGTGTTCCCATATCCACCCCTAAGGGCTGCCTCCTTGAGGCAGAGGGAAAGCCCTTAGAGGCTGGTTCTGGGACGGGAAACGGGACAGTAGATAGGTAGTTTGCCTTGTATGTGGCTGACGTAGGATCAGTCCCCAGAATCCCTTGTTGTCTGCCCTTAGCACTGCCAGGAGTGATCCCTGAGTATGGAGCCAGGAGTAGGGTCTGAGCACCAGTGCTGTGGCCCAAAAAAAGAGAGAGAGAGAGAGAGAGAGACAGAGAGAGAGACAGAGACAGAGAGACAGAGAGAGACAGAAAGAGAGACAGAGATACACACACACCTAGAGATGATAAATAGGTAGGTAGATAGATAGATTAGATAGATAGATAGACAGACAGACAGACAGACAGACATCTGCTCTAATTGGGCCAGAGCGATAGCACAGCAGGTAGGGCATTTGCCTTGCATACGGGCAACCTGGTTCCCTCCCGGCACCCCCTTATGGTCCCCTGAGCACCACCAGGAGTAATTCCGAGCAAAGAACCAGGAGTAACACCTGAGCATTGCTGGGTGTGACCCAAAAAAGAGAAAAAAAAACACACAAGGTCACACCGCTCTCCGATCTCTATTGCACACCGTAATATCTCCATGCCGCTCAGCCATAACACGTCAGGAACATAAAGAGCCTCAAACCATTTTTAGCTGGAGACCTAATATATTACTGGCATTTGGCATGCAAATACACACACAGCTTAGGCTGCCGTCGGGAGGCATATTCTTTAAACACCTCCAAATAAAGCATTTATTGTGACCGCCGGGTGGTCAGTTGGGTGAGTTCTGGAAAGAGAAGTCCGGATGTGGAAATGGCGGCACCCTGGAGTGGGTGGGGGTCGCTGGTTGTTGTGAGGTTCTGCCGGGTGGTGGCGGCTAGAACCCACCATGCCTCCCGACTGCCCATGAACGGCTGGGCACAGGGAGCAAGGACCGTCTGCCCCATGTCTAAGAGTCTCTGGACCAGCATACCTGGGCGGATTGAGAAGAAACGGTGGGTGGGTGTCATGATCCGGGCTGATGGCTGGTCGGTTGGGGGAGTTCTGAAGAGAGGGAAGTCGGATGTGGAAATGGCGGCACCCATGGAGTGGGTGGGGGTCGCTGTTGTTGAGGTTCGCCGGGTGGGGCGCAGAACCCACCATGCCCCCGACTACCTCATGAACGCTGGGCACAGGGAGACAAGGAACCGCTCTGCCCCAAGGTCACACAGCATTGAAAATTATAGCAGATATTTTTTTTTTTCTTTTTGGGTCACACCCACTGATGCTCAGGGGTTACTCCTGGCTCTGCACTCAGGAATTACTCCTGGTAGTGCTCGGGGACCATATGGGATTTGGGGGGATCGAACCCAGGTCGGCCATGTACAAGGCAAATGCACTACCCGCTGTGATATCACTCTGGCCCCAAACTTTGAACATTTTACTAAACCCCGAGCTGTGTTTTCTTCTCTTTACCCACATTAGTGCGGAGGTTGAAACTACCTATCCTACAGGGTGATGAAATCTGCCAGGGAAGAACCCTAGTGATAGACCAGCGGGTCTATCTTCAACCCCTGGGGGGTCCTTGGCCCCCAGCAAGCATTCCCTCCTCCTCCTCCTCTCCCCACTCTGAGGGCAGCAGGATCTTAATCCTGACTCAGAGGTGGGGCGCGCCCTCCACTCTCAACTCCACAGACTGAAAACGGCAGCTGGGGAACGCACTTGCTCTGACAGCCCAGACAGAAAATGACGGAGCTGGAGAGCTTGAATCCCGACTGTCTGGCTCTGAAGCCGCGAGCACAAAGCCTGCTGCTCTGCCCGGGGCAAGGGTAAGGCCCCAGACTTGAAAGTGGCCGCAACTGCCGAGCTGAGTCATGAGACCCCGCAGGGGGCCTGGCCTTGGGATCAGGATGCATCAGAGGCTCCTAGAAAGTTCTAGGCCTTCAGGGCAAACTGGATTCCAGGGCCTGTGAGCAGGTCTTTGTTTCAGGGTCCCCACCCTTCACCCCAGATCTCATTCCTACAGGTTTCTCTTCTACTTCTTATCAAATGTGCTGGAGGCGGGAGGTGGCGACCCCTTCTGCCTTCTCACCCACCTCTCCCTCAGTCCAGACCCTTTTTGGGGGGCCCTTTTGGGGAAGGGCAGCAGCTAACACCACCCCCCCAGGCCTGCAGGTCGGATTCCACCCACCCTGGCTGGAGTCTCAGCCTCATCATTTCCCAGCTCAACCTTGGGCCAGATCCCTGGGCCTTTCTGAACCCTCAATTTGCTAGGCTGTAAAGAGAGCCATAATCTGCTCCTGGTTGATGCTAGAATCACAGATACCGTGGAGAGCTGGTCTGAACTCCCAATAACCCTTGCAGGATGCCCTGTGGGAAAGGACAGGAGAAAAGGACAGGAGTCCTTTTCAGGACAGAGAAAAGAGGACAGACAGACCGACAAACTGACAGACAGACAGACAGACAGACAGACAGACAGACACACACACACACACACACACACACACGGCTGAGCAAAGGTCTTGTCCTACATTGGTTTCATCCCCAGCTCCACAAGGTCCCCTGAGCACAGAGCAGGGGGTCCTCAAAAATCTCTGATCTTGGCCCCCAAAATCATCAAATCTGCCTTGGACGATGACCCTTTGTCATCGTCCAAGGCAGTGGGACAGACCTGCGGGGCGGGGAGGTCATCCTGTACCCAGAAGCCAGGCTGGGACAGGGGTGGAAGGAAACCCCTGCTTGTGTCCTGTCTGCTCAGACCAACTGCTTTGGGGGTTGCTGACAGAGTCTTGCCTGTGGCCCCAGGTGGTACCTGAGGGAGGGCCTGAGAAATTCCCTCCCTGCCTGCCTGCGAATAAGCTGGATCTGGGGGGTGTGGGACACTTGGGGGATGCCTGGGCTCTGCCTTGGGAAAACAAGGCCTTTGACCTTTGGCCCGGCAAGCTTGACCCAAGAGCCCCACAGTGGGGTCATGGGGCGCTGGATGAAGTTGAGGTGTGGGAGGTTGGTGTTTGGGGGGCTCAAGCCCTGCGGGACCCCCGGGCAAGGGAGGCCCCGAGGGCTGGAACATCCCATGGGCTGAGGGCACCACGGACTCTTCCTGTCATTGAACTAAAGTTGGTCCTGAAAGCTCTTGATTGGATGGTTTTGAGGGGCCAAGACCAGAGATTTTTGAGGACCCCCTGCTCTGTGCTCAGGGGACCTTGTGGAGCTGGGGATGAAACCAACGTAGGACAAGACCTTTGCTCAGCCGTGTGTCTGTCTGTCTGTCTGTCTGTCTGTCTGTCTGTCTGTCTGTCTGTCAGTTTGCCGGTCTGTCTATCCTCTTTCTCTGTGTGTCTCTATCTCTATCTCTCTCCTACCCCCCAAAAGCACTTTGTCTACAACTATTTCAGAATAGGGTTTTTGGTTTTGTTTTGCTTTTTAAGGGCTTTTAAAGGGAGGAAAAAAGAAAATACCATCACAGCAGAAAGGGAGGCTGATAAGCCGACTCCAAGGTTAGCAAGTGTTACAGGGAACTTTAGTCCAGGCATCTGTAAGCGGGTGTTGATGCCAGTGATAGGTCAGGAGGGACAAAAACTCTGATGAGCACCCAAGGGGGCTGCTCCTCATATGTAGGGTGAGGCACCTGGGGACACCCATGAAGGGCAGCTGGGTCACGAGCTGCTAAGCTGGAGCCAGCCTCTGCTGACCCATTTTCCAGAGACAGCCCTCAGAGGCCTGAGAGATAAGGCTGGCGTCACTGCTGGATTTGTGTCTGTCTGCCACTGAAGCCAGAGCCCCCACAAACTTCTGGAAAATTCCATGAGCGCATCTCCCCTATCTGAGCCCTAGACAGCTGGCGGCATGCAGAGAAGCTGCTATCTGGGGGTGCTGAGCCTCCAGCTCCCCTCCAGGGGTAGGGGTGCCCTGAGAGCAGCTGGGATGTTGCAGGGGCAGCCAGAGCCCACTGTCTGGACACCCTGAAAGTGCTGCTTCGGCTAAGAAGCACAGGTGGGAGGGATCCCAGAAAACAATCTTTTGGCTACCTAGAAATTAGGGTTGTCCCATAAATAAAGTTCAAAAATATAATGCAGTGAGCAGGGCGTTTGCTGTGCACACAGCCAACCTGGGTTCAACCCCTGACACCTTATATGGCCCCTTAAGCCCTGCCAGGTGTGGTCCCAAAACAAACAGAAAAGAATAGATGGGGGGTTGGGGGAAGAGCCTCCCACAGTGTGGAGCACTGGCACGGGGCTTCCTATGGGTAGAAACACGAAGAGCCGAAGAGTCACATCCGGACTAGGCGTGACAGCCTGGAAGAAGCTTCAAAGACAGAGAGAAAAGGAGTTCGGGAGAAGGCTCAGGGGCCTGGGTTCCCACACTGCCAAGGAGGCCGCCACAAACAAAATAAATCAGACAGCATGATAAGAAAAAATGTCCCTTGGAGAAGATTATGTTGAGCGAAATTAGCCAGAAGGAGAGAGACAGATACAGAATGACTGCATTTATCTGCATAACATAAATATATATGTACATATTAAGATACCAATATCCAAGGTCAAGTGAAACATATATCAGGAGGTCTGGTCAAAGGTGGAAATTATCACAAACGTGTGGGAGTCAGAGGCTAGGTAAGACAGAAAATGGAACAGGGTGCTAACAATTGTTGAGGGGACTAATGCCAACCTAGAACTGAGCATTAAATAGAGGCAAAAAGATACACATGACAGCCCTTTAATGTATGTTCTGTAATCCATAGTCTGGAGGGGAAGGAAAAGAGAAAGAGAGAGAAATGGAAAGAAATAAAGAACCTGCCATGGAGGAGGGCTGGGGGAGGGGGAGGGAACCGGGACGTTGGTGGTGGGAGATGGGCACTGGTGGCGGGATGGGTGCTGGAACACTGTATGACCAAAACCCAAATATGAACTTTTTTTAATTGTATATCTTTGTAATTGTAAAAATAAAAAATTTTAAAAAAAACAAAAAAAAAAAGAAAAAAAATGTCCTTAAAGAAAAAGATCCACAAACCTATTATTTTTTAAAGATGCTCATGGGGAAAGAGAGGGGGGGAAGTTCCTGTCTGGGTCAGAGCAATAGCACAGTGGGGAGGACATTTGCCTTGCACGCAGCCAACCCAGGTTTGATCCCGGCATCCCATATGGTCCCCGAGCACTGCCAGGAGTAATTCCTGATTCCTGAGTGCAGAGCCAGGAGTAACCCCTGAGCATTGCTGGGTGTGACCCCCCAAAAAAAAAAAAAAGATACTTGGGGCCAGAGCAATAGCATAGCGGGTAGAGCACTTGCCTTGCACGCCGCCGACCCGGTTTGATCCCCCAGCATCCCATATGGTCCCCTGCGCACCACCAGGAGTAATTCCTGAGTAAAGAGCCAGGAGTAACCCCTGAGTGTCACTCGGTGTGACCCAAAAGCAATAGATCGATAGGTAGGTAGGTAGGTGGGTGGTGGGTGGGTGGAGGAGGGAGGGAGGGAGGGTGGGTGGGTGGATGGGTGGGTGGATGGATGGATGGATGGATGGGTGGTGGATGGATGGATGGATGGATGGATGGATGGATGGATGGATGGATAGATGGATGGATGGACGGACGGACGGGTGGATGGGTGGACGGGTGGGTGGGTGGACGGTGGGTGGGTGGGTGAAAGGGTGGGTGGGTAGATGGGTAGATAGATAGATGATAGAGAGAATAGATGATAGAGAGGACGGAGGATAGATGGAGATGGGGGGTGTAGGTGGTGATGGAGGATGGATGGAGATGGAGGATGGAGGACGGATGGATGGATGGATGGATGGATGGATGGATGATGGATGGATGGATGGATGGATGGATGGATGGATGGATGGATGGATGATGGATGGATGGATGGATGGAGATACTCATGGGGTCCGAGATATAGTACGGGGGGGAGGTGGGTGGTGATACAAACCAACCAGGACTTGATCCCCAGCACCCCATATAATCCCACAAACCCTACCAGGAGTGACCCCCTAAAATCAGACAGAACCAGGAATGAGCCCTGAACACCACTGAGTATATGGCCCTATAACCCAAAAATACATTTTTAAAAAATTAAAATTCAGGCTGGAGTGATATAGTATAGTGGAAAAGATGTCTGTCTTGCACGTGGCTGACCTGGTTCAATCCCTGGCACCCTGTATGGTCCCCAGTCTGCCAAAAGCAAGCCCAGGTCACACCACCAGGTGTGGTCCCAAAACAAAAGAACAAAACAAAAATAAATCTTTAAAATATGGCTTTTCCTTCTCGCCATCTGAGGAAGCACAAACTGACCAGAG
>JAJIBD010037615.1:0-10417 GCA_021461705.1 Cryptotis parvus
TGTGATTTGCACAAGAGCCTTAAAAAACATGTACTACAAACAATAAATGATGACAAAAAAATACAAACTACTCAAACAGATCTGACATTCACACAGAATTCTGCCCGTAAAAAAAACCCAATTTTGGGGCCGGGAGGATAGCTGCCAGCGGGTAGGGCGTTGCCTCGCATGAGGCTGACCCGGGTTCGATCCCGGCATCCCAGAAAATGCATAAAGAAAAAAAATTTTTAAGCAACGGAGAGACCAGCCGGTAGGGCATTTGCATTGCACACAGCCAACCTGGCTTCAATCCCTGGCATCCCATATGGTCCCCAAAACTACCAGGAGTGATTCCTGAAGTCGGAAGAGAGGAGATAACCCACAGGCATCGCCGGGTGTGACCCAAAAAGCAAAATAAAGGAAAGATGCATCAGACCTGCCCAGCCCCGAGCCAGCCTGCCTGGGTGCCAGCAGTGCAGGCTGAGTCTAGTCGGGAGTCCACTCCTCCCCTCAAACCACCAACATTCCCCAGGAGTTTGGGGCCCTCTGCTTCTCTTTCTGTGCCCCCGGTAGGTGGCTGTTCCTCCCAGCAGAGTTCTCCTTCCCACACCTCCAGCAGACACAGTGACGTGGGTGCAGGGCCCTGACCTTCGTTTCAGCAGGCCTCACCCCCTTTGTACCTGACACAGATTGTGCAGAGTTGGGGGTTGCTGCCAGGAGAAAGGAGGCCGCGGGTCATGGCCCCAAACACTCCCACAATAGGAGAGCTCGCCTACCCGCGTGGCCAATTAACTGGTTTGCTGGTCCCCGCCTGCTGGGACCTGCGCCAGCCCCTGGCAGGCTGGAGAGCCCCTGTGATGCCTCCTCCTTGGGGCATCACCTCGCCAGCTCCCTGCGGGTGCCGGAGGGAGGACACTGAGGCATGTGCAAAGGGCAGGGAGGGGCAACGGAAGGACCCACTGTCCGGTGCGCCCAGGGTGATGCTGGCGTTTCGGCAAGGCTCCATGAGTACCTGGAGCACCAGAAGCAGATACTGACCCTTCCATGGGCGTGGACCAGGCCTGAGCTCCATGCTGGTCGGGCTTCAGCCTCCATCCCAGATCTGGGCCCTCATCATCTCCCCACTCTGAAACAGCTGGTAGGCCAGGCCATGCAGCGTCAGTAGGAGACGGAGGCTTCAGTGGTGACTTCTCTCAACCCCGTGTCCTCTCCTGAGTCGGGGGTCTTTGCGGTCCTGGGGCCTGCTCTCTGGGCGAGTGGTAGCTGACTTCATGATTTCAAGAGGGAGGCACCACAGACCCTACGCTGCAGGACAGGTGAGTCACCCCAGAACTGGAGCCACACACACCTGAGAGGGCCTGGCCCCCTGCAGGCCTCCTGTCCCCTCCCACGCCCCCGAACACAGCTCCGCAATCTCTACAAGGCATCTGTCCACCCCAGCATGGTGCTGGTCTGTGGCCTGCCGGGAACAGCGCTGAGGCAGAAGTGGCATGTGAGGGACATACTCTCTCAGAGCTGACCCCTGAGGAAGGGTTAAGGAAAGGAGCCGAGGCCAGCTGGAAGGGTCAGAGCAAAGCTGAGGGAGTATCCCCTGGCCCTGGGGCCAGGTCAGCTGATGAGCAGAGCTAGCGGTGAGTTCCACCGTGGGAGCCAGCTCCCTGTCCCCCCAGAGCCACCTCTAAGCTGCAGCCCTCCTACAGGCGACAGCATGAGGGGCTCTGGGGCCCTGTCCCCTCACCATCGACCCACACCTAAATTCACTAGGGTTATTCCTGTATTCCCAGCTACCCACCATGGAGCCTATAACGGGTAAGGTGGGGCCCCTTTCTGGCGCTGAGTGAGAATGTGCGGACAGCCTCCCAAGGGACTAAGGGACCCTGTGCCCTGTTTGCAGAGTATGATGTGTCAAAGGGCTGTGAAAGAAAGGGCAGTGGGGAGTGGCCTGGCACAGCCGTCCTGGATATGGTCCCAGCATCCCCAGGTCCTGTTCTCCTCCCAGCCTGCCAGGAGCAAAGCCTGAGCACAGCTGGTTAAGCCTCTTCCCAAAAAATCAGAGAGAGAATTCCCCCTCCCCTCTCCTCCATTTTGTCAAGCCCGCACTACCCAGAGACCGCCTAAGTACGTCAGCCATAGCATGCACCGACCCACCTGGGGAAGCTGGAACTCCACTTTCAAGCAGCTGCCCATGGGGCCTCGGGAGGGCAGATGGGTTTGGGGGAGTGGGCTCCATCACATCTCTGGGGTCCTACTCACAGCTGGATGGGGACTCGGCCAATCACACTAGAAGAATTCACCTTTGCTGTCCGGACGCTAGAACACTGCTCACGACTCAGATTGACAGAGCAAAACCAGTTTGCCGCTGCTGCTCATCAAAAGGCCAGTGGAGGAGGCCAGAGCACGCATAGCCCAGCGGTAGGGCGTCACTTTGCACGGCTAGTCTGTGTCAGCCTGGGTTCGATCCCCGAATCCCATATGGTCCCCAAGCACCACCAGGAGTGGTTTCTGAGTGCAGAGCCAGGAGGAACTCCTGGAGCATCCCAGGTAACACCCAAAAAGCAAAAAAAAAAAAAAAGTGAAAACAGGGATGTCTTTTAACTAAATTTACAGATCTTCTACGATGTGCAGGAAATTTATGGGAGGAAGAGACAGGGAGGAGAGAGAAGACATGGAACTTCCAAATAGTTGAGGCGTGAGGGGGAGGGAGGTGGGGGACATTGCATGGAGATGGGTTTGGTGGAGGGATGGGTGTTGGAACGCAGGGAACCAGAACTCTGCATGAGCATCTTGCAATTGTATGTCTAAAATGGTAATAAAATTGGGGGAGGGAAACTACTGAAACAAAAAAAACTGAGAGAGAGAGAAAAACAAACACCCACAAATAGATCATAGACTTCAGAAATATCGTTGAGGGTTTCACAAAACCAGTTGCTGAGCTTGACCAGAATGCGAAATAGTGGTTTTCCGGGCCTAAGGCCTGGAGTGACTCCGCCTCAGACAGGTGTCGCTTCCTTCACTGTTCATTGTGCTACAGTTCGAACGAGTGGCGGGGGACACAGCGCACATGGAAAGGAAGAAATAAAACGCCTGTGTGCGGGTGATTACATGCGGACCCAGAAGATAGAAAGACCTGTTTTTAAGCTCCTAGAACAAACAAAAATAAAATGTAACAAAACAAAGCTTCACTGCCCGCCAGAAACTACACATCAATAGGAAAAAATCTATAAGAACTTTATTTGTTCCTCCACAACAGGACCCCAATGACCGTGAGGGAAATAGTTTCATGGTGACACTGTTCAAAGTGAATAAACGGCCGATATAGTCCAGTGGGTAGAACCTTGCACGCGGCTGGACTCCGGTCTGGACCCATCCCATATGTCCTGAGGCAGAGGTGGTGGAGTAACTCCCTGAGCATTGCTGGTGTGATCCAGAAGGAAAAAAAAATACAAGCAGCAGAAGGAACGCAGACCTCGTACAAGAGCAGGAAAGCACAGAGATCTGGGGCTGAACCTACGAGAGCACAGGCTGAATTTGAGCTGGAAGACAAGACTCTGACTAGTTTATTTACAGCCCAGCGTGGTGTTTGCCTTACACGCGGCCGCCTCAGCCAGCCCGTCTCGATCCCCGGCATCCCATATGGTCTTCGAGCACCCAGAGTAATTCCTAGAGCCAGGAGTAACTCCCTGAGTATTGCCGCCGGTGTGACCCAAAGCGGTAAGACTCTTGGAAGCCACAAGAGCAGGAAAGCACGGAGATCTTGGGGCTGGAACTCTAATGAGCACAGGCTGGTTTCTGAGCTGGAGGACAAGACTCTGGAGCCACAAGGAGCAGGAAAATGGAGATCTGGGGTTGGAAACTCATGGAGTTACAGGTGGCTGGTTCTGAGTTGGAAGACAAGACTTGGAGCCACATTGCCCTAAAGAGATCTGGGGCTCTGAAATGTCCATTTCCATAAAACAGATGGGGTCTTCATTTGTGGACGCTGAGTGTTCTCATATCCACCTTTGGCGGCTGCCTCCTTGAGGCAAGAGGAAAGCTCCAGAGGCTGGTTCTGGACGGGAAACGGACAGATAGGCAGTTTGCCTGTATGTGGCTGACGTGTGAGGATCAGTCCCTGGTGAATCCTTTGGCAGGTTCTGTAGCACTGCCAGGAGTGGATCCTGAGTATGGAGCCAGGGAGTAGGGTCTGGAGCAATCTAGTGTTGTTGTGGCCTGTAAAAATCGAGAGAGAGAGAGAGAGAGAGAGACAGAGAGAGAGACAGAGACAGAGACAGAGAGAGACAGAAAGAGAGACAGAGATACACACACACACACCTAGAGATGATAAATATCAGGTAGGTAGATAGATAGATTAGATAGATAGATAGACAGACAGACAGATGGTGACAGACATCTGCTCTAATTTGGGCTAGAGCGATAGCACAGCAGGTGTGGGCATTTGCCTTGCACATACTGGGCAACCTGCATGGCTCTCGGCACCCCTTATAAAACCCTGAGCACCACCAGGAGTAATTCCGAAGAAAGAACCAGGAGTAACACCTGAGCATTCCATGGGTGTGACCCAAAAGAAAAAAAAAAAAAAACACAAGGTCACGATCACGATCACGATCTTCCCGTTAATCATCTATTTGCTAGAGCAGGCACCAGTACATTCCATATGTCCTGTGTCTCATGCCAGTAGAGCAAAAGTGCATCGCTTGCAGGAACATAAAGAGCTTTCAACCATTATATTAGGTCATGGAAATGACCTAATATAAATTGTTACTAAGAGATTTGCATGTCAAATGTACAACACGAGCAGTTTTTTGCCAGGCTTGCCGTAAGGAGTGCAGTATATTCTTTAAACACTCTAAAAATAAAGCATTTATTGAGAACCGCGCCATGGGCTGGTCAGTTGGGTGGAGTTCTTGAAGAGGGAAGTCCGTGAAAAATGGCGGCACCCCATGGAGTGGGTGGGGTCGTCATTTGTTGTGAGGTTCTGCCAAGGCGTTAGAACCCACCATGCCTCCCGACTGCCTCATGAACGGTTGGGCACAGGGAGAGCAAGGAACCGCTCTGCCCCATGTCTATGAGTTCCTGGACCCAGCATACTCTGGGCCGATTGAGGAAGAAACGCTGCAGGGTGGGTGTCAATGATCCGGGCTGCGAAGTGGCTGGTTTGTTGGGTGGAGTTCGAAGGAGAGGGAAGTCCGGATGGAAAATGGCTGCACCCATGGAGGGTGGGGGGCCGCCTGGAGTTGTGAGAAGCTCCTGCCGTGCGGTGGGCCAAGGCTAGAACCATACCTACGCGCCCCGACTACCTCTCATGAACGGCTGGGCACACAGGGAGAGCAAGGAACCAGCTTCGCCCTGTAAGGTCACAGCATTGGAAAATTATAGCAGATATTTTTTTTTCTTTGGTCACAAATTCCATTCATGCTCAGGGTTACTCCTGGCTCTGCACTCAGGAATCGCTCCTGGTAGTGCTCGGGACCATATGGGATTTGGGGATCAAACCCAGGTCGGCCATGTACAAGGCAAATGCACTACCCGCTGTGATATCACTCTGCCCCAAATCTTGAACATCTCATTTTACTAAACCCCGAGCTGTGTTTTCTTCTTTACCCACATTAGTGCGGAGGTTGAAATCACTCTATCCTGGGCAGGAAAGATGAAAATCTGCCAGGAAGAACTCCTAGCGATAGACCAGCGGGTCTATTCAACCCTGGGGGGTCCTTATTCCCAGCAAGTATTCCCTTCCTCCTCTCCCTACTTGAGGGCAAGTAGGATCTTTAATCCTGACTCAGAGTAGTGGGGCCGCCGCCATTTCCACTCTCGCACAGACTGAAACGGCAAGCTTTGGGAACGCAATTGCTCTGACAGCCCAGACAGAAAGACGGAGCTGAGAGCTTGAATCCCTACTGTTGTCTGGCTCCAGCCGCGGAAATAATAAAGCCTGCTGTCGCCCGGCAAGCGGTAAGGCCCCAGACTTGGAAAGTGGCCGCAACTGCCGAAGAGTTTAAGGACTCTGCAGGGGCCTGGCCTTGGATCAGGATGACCAGAGGTTCGCTAGAAAGTTCAGGCCTCTAGGCAAACTGATTCCAGGGCCTGTGGAGCATATTCCTTGCTTCAGGGTCCCTAATTCTTCACACCCCAGATCTCATTCCCATAGGTTTCTCTTCTACTTTATCACACAAAGTGGAGGCGGGAGGTGGCTTAATTCCTTCTGCCTTCGCTAACACCTTCCTCAGTCCAGATCCTTTCTCAAATTTTTTGGGGAAGGGCAGTGCTAACACCAATTTCCCAGGCCTGCAGGCTTGATTCCATCCACCCTGGCTGGAGTCTCAGCCTCATCATTTCCCAGCTCAACCTTGATCCCTGGGCCTTTCTGAACCTCAATTTGCTAGGCTGTAAGCTTCAAGGTAATTCTTTCTGGTTGATGCTAGAATCACAGATACCGTGGAGAGCTGGTCTGAATCCCAATAACTTGCAGGATGCCCCTGTGGGAAGGACAGGAGAAAAGGACAGGAGTCCTTTTCAGAGCCAGAGGAGAAAGAGGGACAGACAGACCGACAAACTGACAGACAGACAGACAGACAGACAGACAGACAGACACACACACACACACACACACACAAATACACACGGCTGAGCAGTTATCTGTCCTATATTGGTTTCTATCCCTAGCTCCACAAGGTCCCCTGAGCACAGAGCAGGGTCCTCAAAATCTTCTGATCTTATCTCAAAATCGAGTCTAAATTCAAGTTTCTGACGATGACCCTTGTCATCGTCCAAGCAGTGGGGACAGGCCTATGGGGCGGAGGTCATCCTGCACCTGGTGAAGCCAGGCTGGGACAGGGTGAAGAAACTGCAGTCCCGCCTGCTCAGACCAACTGCTGGGGTTGCTGACAGAGTCTTGCCTGTAGCCCTGTGTGGTTCGGTGGTGCCTCCTGAAATTCCTCTCACCGCCGGCAAATAAGCTGGATCTGGGGGTGGATACTGGGGAGCGCTCTGGGCTCAGCCTGGGAAAACAAGGCCTGACTCCACAGTTCCAGTAAGACTCCAAGAGCCCCACAGCGGGTCATGGGGGCTGGATGAAGAGGTGTGGAGGCTGGTGTGCCTGAACTGCGGACCTCGGGCGTAGAGCTCTTGCGGGGCTGGAAACATCCTATGGGCTGAGGGCACCACTGATTTTTCCCTGTCATTGAACCAAAGCTGGTCCTGAAAGCCTTTGATTGGACGGTTTTGAGGGGCTACACCAGAGATTTGAGATCCTCGTGCTCAGGGGACCTTGCAGGAGCTGGGATGAAACCACCTAGGACAAGACCTTTGCCTAGCCTGTGCAGGTGTCTGTCTGTCTGTCTGTCTGTCTGTCTGTCTGTTCGTCTGTCTGTCAGTTTGTCGGTCTGTCTATCCTTCTTTCTCTGTAGCGTCTCTATCTCTATCTCTCTCCTACCCCCCAAAAAAGCACTTTGGTCTCCAAATCATTTTGAGAATAGGTTTTTGGTTTTGTTTTGCTTTAAGGGCTTTAGTGAGGAAAAAGAAAATACCATCACACAGAAAGGAGGCTGATAAGTTGACTCCAAGGTTAGCAAGGGTTACAGGGAACCTTAGTCCAGGCATCGTAAGCGGTGTTGATGCGTGAGAGGTCAGAGGGACAAAACCTGATGAGCACCTAAGGGGCTGCCTCATATGTAGGGCGAGGTTGACCTGGGGACACCCATTAAGCGGCAGCTGGGTCACGAGCAGCTAAGTTGGAGCCAGCCTCTGCGGTGACCCATTTGCGAGACAGCCTCAGAGGCCTAGAGATAAGGCTGGCGCCACTGCTGATTTGTCCGTCTGTCTGCCACTGAAGCCAGAGCCCCACAAACTGAAAATTCCATGAGCCGCATCTCCCCTATCTGAGCCCCTAGACAGTTGGCGGCATGCAGAAGCTGCTATCTGGGGGTGCTGAGCCTCCAGCTCCCCTCCAGGGTAGGGGTGCTCCTGAGAGCAGCTGGATGTTGTAGGGGCAGCTGCCCACTGTCTGGACACACCTGAAAGTGCTGCTTCGGGCCAAGAAGCACAGGTGGGAGGGATCCCAGAAAACAATCTTTTCGCTACCAAAGGTCCTACAACAAAGTTCAAAAATATAATGGAGTAAGGTGTTGCTGTGCACACCCAACCTGTGTTCAATCCTGACACCTTATATGGCCCCTTAAGCCCTGCCAGGTGTGGTCCCAAAACAAACAGAAAAAGAATAGATAGGGGTGGGGGAAGAAGCTCCTACAAAGTGGGAAGACTGGCACAAGCTTCCTATGGTAGAAACACCAAGAGTCAGAAGAGCTCATATCCGACTCAGGCGTGACCAGCCTGGAAGAAGCTTCAAAGACAGAGAAGAGGAGTTCGGGAGAAGGCTCAAGGCCTAAGTCCCTACACTGTTAAAGGGCCGGCCACAAACAAATAAATAAATCAGACAGCATGATAAGGAAAAAAAAATGTCCCTTGAGAAGATTATGTTGGAGCTAAATTAGCCAGAAGGAGAGAGACAGATACAGAATGACGCATTTATATGCATAACATAAATATATATGTACATATTAAGGTACCACATCCAAGGTCAAGTGAAACATATGGTCTGGAGTGTCTCGTCAAAGAGGGGAAATTATCACAAATGAGTGGGAGTCGAGGCTAGGTAAGACAGAAAATGGAACAGGGTGCTAACAATTGTTGAGGGGACTAATGCCAACCTAGAACTGAGCATTAACTAGAGGCAAAAGATACACATGACAGCCCTTTAATGTATGCCCCTGTAATCCATAGTCTGGAGGGGGAAGGAAAGAGAAAGAGAGAGAAAGGGAAAGAAATAAAGAACCTGCCATGAGGAGGGCTGGGGAGGGGGGGAGGGAACCGGGACGTTGGTGGTGGGAGATGGGCACTGGTGGCGGATGGGTGCTGGAACACTATATGACCAAAACCCAAATATGAACTTTTTAATTGTATATCTTTGTAATTGTAAAATAAAAAAATTAAAAATCAAAATAAAATAAAAAAAAAAAAAAGTCCTTAAAGAAAAAGATCCACAAACCCATTATTTTTAAAGATGCTTCATGGGAAGAGAGGGGGAAGTTCCTGTCTGGGCCAGAGCAATAGCACAGTGGGGAGGACATTTGCTTCACGCAGCCAACCCAAGTTTGATCCTCAGTATCCCATATGGTCCCTCTCAGCAACCGCAGGAGTAATTCCTGATTCCTGAGTGCAGAGCCAGGAGTAACCCCCTGAGCATTGCTGGGTGAATGCCCCCCCCCAAAAAAAAAAAAAAAAGATACTTGAGACCAGAGTAATAGCACAGCGGTAGAGCATTTGCCTTGCACGCGTCGCACTCGGTTTGATCCCCCAGTATCCCATATGGTCCCCTGGGCGACCACCGGGAGTAATTCCTGAGTAAAGAGCCAGGAGTAACCCCCTGAGTGTCACCGGTGTGACCCAAAAAGCAATAGATCGATAGGTAGGTAGGTAGGTGGGGTGGGTGGCGGGAGGGGAGGAGGAGGGAGGGAGGTGGGTGTGGGTGGAGGTGGGTGGATGGGATGGATGGATGGATGTGGTGGTGGATGGATGGAGCTGGATGGATGGATGGATGTAGATTAGAAGGATGGATAGATGGATGATGGACGGATTGGATCGGTGTGGATGGGGTGGACGGGGTGGGTGGGTGGATGGTGGTGGATGGGTGGGAGGCGTGGGGGTGGGTGGGTAGATGGGCAGATAGATAGATGATAGAGAGAAATAATGATAGATGGATGGACTGGATGGATAGATGGATGGATGGAGTGGGTAGGTGGGTGGTGGTTGGATGGATGGATGGATGGATGGATGGATGGATGGATGGATGGATGGATGGATGGATAGATGGATGGATGGATGGATGGATGGATGGATTTGATGGATGGAGATGGATGGATGGATGGATGGATGGATGGATGGATGGATGGATGGATGGATGGAGATAATTATGGGGTCTGGAGATATAGTATGGGAGGTGGGTGGTGATACAAACCAACCAGGACTTGATCCCCAGCACCCCATATAATCCCACAACCTACCAGGAGTGACCCCTAAAATCAGACAGAACCAGGAATGAGCCCTGAACACCACTGAGAATATGGCCCTATAACCCAAAAATACATTTTTTTTTTTTTTTTTTTTTTATAAAAAAATTAAAATTCAGGCTGGAGTGATATAGTATAGTGGAAAAGATGTACTGTCTTGCACGTGGCTGACCTGGTACAACCCTGGCACCCTGTATGGTCCCCAGTCTGCCAAAAGTAGCCCAGGTCACACCACCAGGTGTGGTCCCAAAACAAAGAACAAAACAAAAAAATAAATCTTTAAAATATGGCTTTTCCCTTCGCCATCTGAGGAAGCACAAACTGACCAGAGAGCTTTTCCTTTCCTGCTCTGGGACCCGAGGGGCCCTAGAGGG
>JAJIBD010037627.1:0-10458 GCA_021461705.1 Cryptotis parvus
AGAGAAAAGGATTCTAGCTGTGATAATCATCATCCCAGTGGACAGAGGCCCACGGTGCTGTTGAGCATGACTTGAGCATTCAGGAAACATTCCCAGATGAGGAACAAGAGCAGAGTCCCCGGACAGGAAGCAGAATTGGGCTGTAGAATGGCGTGAGCAGGCAGTCCTAGTATGATTAGAAACAGTTAAAGGACTTAAAACAATGCTGGCAGCCAAACCTGGAAGCTTTGTTCAAACGTTTGCTTCCTAGTCACATTTTTCATATCCTGTAGACAAAGAACCAATTGTTGGGACCCAAAATGCTTTACTTTGTTTATTCTCGGAAAATTTCATCTTCCTTACGACAAGGCACATCAATCTAGTCTTGATCTGTTTTGAGTTCCCAACCTCTTATCCTTTCCTTTGCCTCATCCACGGCAGCAATAAAATGTTAGGCATTGGTTTTGAAATTTCCCTCCAGATAGACCCCTAACCTAACATAGTTCCCTATACCTGAGCTCAAAGAAATTCCAAGGTCAAGTGAAACATATATCAGGAGGATCTTGTTCAAAGGTGGAGATTATCACAGAACGTGTGGGGAGTCAGAGTTTAGGAAGACAGAAAATGGAACAGGGGCTAACAATAGTCGAGGGTACTAATGCCAACCTAGAACTGAGCATTAAGTGAGGCAAAAGGATACAAATGACAACCTTTTAATGTATGTTCTGTAAATCCATAGACTGAAGGGAAGGAAAAGAGAAAAGAGAGAGAAAGGGAAAGAAATAAAGAACTCCATGGAGCAGGGCTGGGGAAGGGGGAGGGAACCGGGGATGTTGGTGGTGGGAGATGGGCACTGGTGGAGGGACGGGTGCTGAAACACTGTATGACCAAAACCCAAACATGAACTTTTAATTGTATATCTTTTATTTGTATATTCACGGTGGTATAATAAAATACTTAAAAAAAAAAAAAAAAAAAAAAAAGAAATTGCATTCTTTTTTCCTAAGAGGCTGGTAAAAAAGCTATTTCATTCCTCGACGGTATTCCGTATTTTTTGTGGCCACACCACACAATTTTTTACTGGAACTTTGTTTTGCCATTACCACATTTATTGTAAAATAGTCTGTGCTTGAGTATAACGCAAGCTCACATGATCAGGATATTGAGGGCTTCGTACTTCTTTTTTCACCTCTGGAAGCTTCAGCCACATCTGTTTGTTTTCAATGTCTCACAGAAACTGCCACTAGGACTGATAACCCATGCTCGTTGTCTTTGTGAAAAAAGATTCCCAAAAAGCAAAGAAAGACTTCATCAGCTCCTTTGTATGCTGCAAAGGCAGCCTATGGAGTTACACCTTGATGCTGTTTGGGAGCCACAGTGTTTTCAAATAAGGTGCTTTTCCCCTAAAAAAAGAAAAAATGCTGAAAAACCCTCAATGAACGATAGAAGGAAGGGACATAGCAGCTAGCTTCTTCAAGAATGTGAAACACCAGTTGCCACTTTATTTCACGATACCAGTGTTACCTAAATTCAATGGATTATTTACTAAATGTTAACTAGGTATAAGGTAATCCTCTGAGCTTTTAAAGTTATTTCTGAAACTTTCCGAAGGAAGTAATATAAAAGTCCCTAAGTAACACATTGGCAAATTGAGCCAGAGATAGTACAGGAGGTCAGACTGTGAGCAGATCTGCTTGTGAGCAGATCCTGGTACTATCTCTGCTCTGCAGTGGTTGGTCCCCTTAGTACTTACTACCAGAAGTGATCCCTTACCACAGAGTCAGGAGTCAGTCCCGAGAAGAGCTGGCTATGGTTCAAACCTCCTCCAATAGGAAAGTAACCAAAGCCAATAGTTAAATAGAGTAATATATCCTGATATATACTAATATATTCTGCGGGTTATAATAGATACACAGCCAGTTCAACATACTTGAAAAACCAATCAACTGCAATACACACTGTTAACAGGCTAAAGAGAAAAATCCGTATGGTCATATTAATAGATGAAAAGCATTTGTCAAAAATTCCTAGCATCCTCTCAACTAATTTAGCATCCAATTAGTCGAAAATAATTTCAACTTTCAAAAATTAAATAAAAAGTTTTCTTGAACTTGATAGAGGTTACAATACTCCCATAGGAAACACCGCTGAAAGGAAAAATAATAACTAGGTAAGGGTAATAATATGGTTCTCCATTAGAAATTCAGAAGACGCTTATTGATGGGCAGTTATAATTACCATGAGCATTTTAGTTGGGAAAGCCAAATATACAAAAAAAAACAGAGATAGACAGAGAGATGAAGATTGCCTGCTATAGATCCTAGGCTGGGGGGGGGGGGGAACATGGGACATTGTGGAGGGAAACGGCACTAGTGGAGGGATTGGGGCGCTGAAACACTGTAACATGACTAAAAACTCCAAATATGAACACTTTTGTAACTGTATATCTCACGGTGGTATAATAAAAATTCTAAAAATAAAAATCAATTCCAAAAAGATCGGTCATGTTTACTCAGCAACAAACAAAAACTTTTAATAGAATATACCCCAATAAAAAAATATATACCAGGGCCGGAGCCGATAGCCCAGTGGGTAGGGCCTAGCCTTTGCATGCGGCCGGCTCGCCAGGCTCAAGTTCAACTCGCATCCCTTAATTTTCTGACTGGAATTCTAACCGCAGATATAATGTAGTTTTTACGCCTCAACCTAGAATCACCATGAAGTAGCAATATCGCTAAGCATCTACAGCGTTATCGGAAAACATAACCAGAGGTATTGGGCTTTCTGTTTTTCTTCTGCTCCTTTATAACAGCTGCCCAAGAAGCTTCTAAGAGGTCAGGAACTTGCCAGTCAAACGTACCGGAGCAAAGGTTCTGGTGCTAACTTGCCTAATAATAAGCGAGAGAACTTATTAGCTATGTGGCGGTTTAGGGACAAAAATTGCTTAAATTTATAATCCCTTAATTCCCTCATCTGTAAAGTAGTACCACAATGTGTGGCCAAGAAAGATTAACGGAGTTAAGACAAGAAAATTACCTAGAAAAAAGCAGCCAACAACACTGACATGCGGAGGAGCCAGGACTCAAACCTCGACCCCTCACATCCGCCGAATTCCATGTTCCTTCCCTTTGTAGGGTAGGAGCATATGTTTAGAATTCTTACCTTATTCTTCAGTTAGTATATGTTCGGGGAAACAAATGCCATTTTATTGTAAGTCTATGAGTTTTCCAACATGTCTCGGAAATTAGTCATAAAAACCCAAACAATGACTTTTTTATCTGAAGAATTTGAGAAGCATGTGAGGATTCAAAGAAGCCGGGCAAAATCATCTACGCCCAAACTAAGGGCCTCCCCTTTCGTTCTTTCAACATGCACCATACATTTGTTTTTATTTTCTGTCTTTGTGAACAAGAGAGCAGCTTGTATCGCCATGGAGAAGACCAAACAGAACAACAAAGAGGCCAGTCTTACTTGGTTTGCAAGAAACAGTACGTAAAGATAAATATTTGGCAAAGCACAATGCAGGTAGGGAAAAGTAATCACTGTTGATTCAAAGCAGTTGAACATTAAAGTACCAAAATAGTTTCTATTGAAATCGATCCTTCCTCTCCAGAATTCCGCCATATGAGATCTTCATCAGCGAGAAAAACTTTAATGGCATTCCACCTTGAGTGGATGTGAGATTGGTTACTTTGCCAGATAGCTTGCAGAATATGTTTAAGTGGAAAGAAAATACTGTTTGAAATTAGTGATTTCTCGAACTCAAAGAACCCTAGTTACATTCACGATGTGCTCGGTGAAAAATAAGAACCTGAGATTTTGCTGAGTCTTTGACGTGGTCTATGTTACATTTCTAAGGGCAAAAGCTAAACTCGGACAAAGAGCTATAGTGCTAACAGGGGATTGGGTTCAAAGAATGCAGGTGACATTGATATTCATTTGGTTTGATAATTTCTTGATTACAACTTCTCTCCCTCGTATTTTCTACCTCTCAAACAAAACAAAACATCATCTTTGCCTTCTTGGGTGGTATGTTTGCATGGAAACTTGTCATTCAACTTAAAGGCAAATAATAGCCCCTTTTGTCTGAAAACTGAATTGAGCTTCAAAATATGATCTATTTTGCAGTAGAACTTCCTCAAAAGACTTATAGGATGTGAACTTTAGTTAAAATGTAGAGCGGGCTAGGGGGATGTACCTCAGGGGCAGAGAAATTTCCTTGTTATAAGTGAGGACTCTTTCGCTTAGTCACCAACCAAAAAGAAAGAGTGAAAGAAAATGCATAGTGATTATATAGAGTAGGATTTACTTATTTTCAATAACTTTTGTATTAATCCTTTTCAGAAGTGAACTTTTCTAGGAATCTAAACCCAACATTAGGATTATTTTATTTCCCATGCTCAGAATTAATGTAATATCTACATCAAGTATTATGTAGGTGGAAAAACAAACGGGAATATTATCATGCATACCTAAGTTGACAATATAATGCTTCACACATAGAGTTGGTACATGAGGGTGCACTTTCCAGGTAATATATAAGCGTTAGTATTCATTAGGAAAAATTATTTTAGACACTGGGAAGTTTCATCAGATCCCATTTTTAATGGCTGTTTCAGTTGAACAAGTCTTGAAGTTAGATTTTTAATAACAAAATTACTACATTTTTATTTCTAATAGAACGTAGCAGTTCTTGATTATGCAATATGACAGAACACCTAACCCCGTAAATGGCTTTTTGTTGTTGTTTATAAAGGATAGAAAATATTACGTGGTTTTATGTGCCCAAAGGGTAGGGTTTGGCTCCGTACTGGGCCGGGTTTGCGCTTGCCTGGGGTTCAATTCGGTGATCCCATATGGTCCTTCCTCGATAACGCCAGAGTAAATTCCCCCCGAGTGGAGCCAGGAGTAACCCCGAGCGCTTCCGGCTGTCACTCCAAAAGAAAAAACAAACAAATAAATAAATAAATAAATAGATAGATAGATAGATAGATAGATAGATAGATAGATAGATAGATAGATAGATAGATAGATAGAGAGACGAGATAGATAGATAGAATAGATAGATCAGATAAAAAAGGGAGTAAAAATACCCGAAGGTAGATTAAGCATAATTTAACTGGCCTAATGATAAGTGTCTCAATGAAAATTATTTAAAAACAATTTATTATAGTCTCAACAGGGATATTTTTATACAAAATTATTAGTAGCGCAAGTTTCTAAAAGCGTGGACAAAACATGTTGATAGATAGCCTCAACATGAGTCAATTGGATTAGCTCTTAAAGCTCTTTTCTACTTCTACCACTCAGTGGCTCCGAAGTTCTTTCTCATTGGGCCAGACAAATGGGTATTATTTGATGAAACCACATATTCTTTCACCCTTGCCATAGGCTTCAGCTCTGATAAACGTGGCCCACTGCACTTGAAGGTTCTCTCACCCTTGATGGATAAGGCAAAAGTCTCAGAGAAAAGGAACAGGCCTCACTTTTTTCTTTTGTGAGTTCAAAACTAGAGAAGCGGGGGGCGCCAGTCTTCTGGGGTGTCAGAGCCTGTTTTCTCCTTCTTTGGTTCCTCTCTGCATCAGCATTTGTCACTGCACCTGAGGCTATCCTGTCCTTTCAGTAGAGTCCGAGCTGCTGCAGGTCCAGGCAGTGCTTCAATCTCTGTGTAGAGCTGGTGTTTAGGCCATTTTTGTGTTGTTATCTACTCAGAATGTCACCGCTTGCAGTTCCTTCCACCTCTCCTCTCGCCTCACCCTACAAAGCTGTGCTTTGGCACCCCTCTTTAGTTTCCTGACCAAGAGAAGAGGTCCAGCTTTTTTCTGGACTTCCTGAAATATGCCACCTAACCAGGCCATCTTGTCACTCTCTTTGCAAGATTCTCCAGCTCTTCCATTTTGTTCATTATAAAGTTCAGAGGCCCAATTTGCTTGTTCATCATCTTCAGTCTTCAAGAGATGAGATGTTCTGAAGGGAAGCTAATGCCTCCTCAGCTATTCTGCTTTTTAGCTATGATGGAAGTTTCTCCTAATAGGCAGTGTAGCCCCAGTCTGTCCCCCAAAATAATTGCTTGTAAAAGAGGAAATACTATTGACCTCTTTCAGAAGGGAGATACTTTGAGAACTTCAAATACCATATCCTTTAATATCAAGGACTCAGCCAGATGGATTCTTAGACCATAAATCAAACTATTAATGAAGGATTTGTCACGATGTATTCACATCTAAATTATAAAACCTAGCTTGGGAGAGCAGGACTTTTCCTGTAGGGAAATTAAGTACAGACCCCCATGGCATTTCCTGCTCTAACACATTTAGTATATATTGATGAGACTATCCAAGCCTTATCATCAAATTCTGAAGTTGTAGCTAGAGCGAAGGAGGAGCATTTTGGTTGCTCTTTAAAACAAGAATGATAATATACAAATTACTTCCATTTCTGTCACCAGGAATTGCCCCCCATCAGTTCAAGCAGAATTCTGTTCTAACTGTGGCTCACTTCTTTTTTTCCCCCCCACCGGAAAATAAAATGATATATTTATTCTCAATTTGATTTAGCTAGTCAATGTAATCTCTAAATCCTTTTTTAAATAAAATAAGATTCCAGTATATTTTATCTGTTTTTTCCATTAATATTTTATTAAATATTTTTATTAAATATTTTATTAAATATTTTAGAGATGACTACAAGAGTAGCTATCCACACGGCAGAGCCTGGCAAGCTACCCGTATTATATTTGATATGCCAAATACCAGTAACAATTATAGACCTCATTCCCATGACCTTATGGAATGGTTTGAGGCTCTTTATGTTCCTGGAGCAAGCAGGTGCCCTTGGGCTTTACTTGCATGAGACAGGACATATGGAGATGTTACTGGTGCCCGCTCGAGCAAATCGATGATGAACAGGAAGACAGTGATACAATGATACAGTGATTAAATATTTTATTATACCACCGTGAGATATACAATTACAACGTTGCTCATGTTTAGAGGTTTTGGTCACATAGTGTTTCCAGCACCCATCCCTCCACCAGTGCCCATTTCACTACCAATGTCCCCAATTCCCTCCCTCCCATAACTCCGTGGCCTAAATGGCAGGTTCTTTATCTCTTTTCTCTCTCCCTCTCTCTCTTTTCCTTCTCTTATACATTGTGGGGTTGCACTACATACACTTAGAGGCCATCATGTGCAGTTTTTTGCCTGTATTTAATCTCAGTTCTAGGTTGGTATTAGCCCTTTTCGACATTTATTCACACGCATTCCCTTCTCTGTCTTACCTAACCTCTGACCCCACATGTTTGTGGTAGTTTCACTTTTGTAAGACCTCCTGATCCACGTTTTTCACCTGACATTGGATTTTGGTGTCATAATATGTGTGTGTGTATATATATATATTTATGTCATGCAAATAAATGCAGTCATTCTATATCTCTCTTTCCTTCTGACTAATTTCACTCAACATGATCCTTTCCATGTCCATCCATTTATAGGTAAATTTCGTCCATTTTTCCTAACAGTGCATAGTATTCCATTGTGTAGATGTACCAAAGTTTCTTTATCCAGTCATCAAGTTCTCGGGCACACTGGTTGTTTCTAGGTTCTGGCTATTGTGAATAGTGCTGCTATGAAAATAAAAGTGTGGATGGTGTTTCCACTGTGTTTTTGGCTTCCCAGGGTATATTCCCAGGATTGGTATGGCTGGGTCAAAAGGGAGCTCAATTTCTAGTCTTTTGGAAGAATGTCCATATTGTTTTCCAAAAAGGTTGTACCAGCTCGATCATTCCCACCAACAGTGTGGCTCACTTCTTTCATATTCTTCTAACCATCTCATCTTAGCAAGTATGGCCCATAAAATATTTGCTTTCCACCATACACACATGGTATTTAAAATCATTTAAATTGGCTATTACATTTGAAAATTGCATCAATTAACCAAAGAGTCAATTTCTGTATTTTCTTGAGAGAACAGAGGTAACATGAGACTCACTTTCTCCTGTGCCATTCTTGACTATTGATAGTCCTTTGGGATGCCGATACACCCTCTAGGACCTGGTCCATGTCTTTCAAGCTCATCAGCTGCCTGGTGACTGCACAGCAGGGTACAACATCTTTGTAATTGGAGGGTTGACAGTCTATTTGAAGACACTTGTTACTGAGACAAAGAGTCAATACTGAAGGCTTATTTATGGGAAAGCTTCAACTGAAAAGTAATTACCCAAATATTAGAAGTATTGAATAACTTACTAGGAAAATCATACTAATATGAACAACCTGTGCCAGACAGTATTTCTAAAGCCTTGGGAATTGATTTGATTATGGTGTGTATTGTGTTTATAGCAAATACATTTTCTGCAATGTGTAGAGAGACTTTCAGATACATGAATTTTTATGCAAAAAGCATTGTTATATTGCTAGGAGCACTACCCTTTTTGAGACACTGAGATGTCCTCAGCCTAGCTCATCCAAAGTCAGTTTAAGATCAGGTTACTTAGGTAAACTTTTTTTAAAGTCCCCAATTACTGGATATTTTTGCTCATGTGGAATATGAATATCTAAAGTAAATAAATGGACAAAACACAGAAAAAGCTAATTCTCAGACTTGGTGAAAACTACTTGGTTATGGGAAAACAAGGGTAAAGGGAATGGGTGAAAAGGAGGTGGGGGTGTATAGCACTGAAGCTTTTGGTGGTGAGTGCAGTGAGTCTTATAGAGAGCGGTATACTGCTATACCCTCTGAAATTCCTTAATATTGTCTGCCAATGATACTATAATAATAATACAAAGAAAGTCTTAATTCATTTTTTTAAATGTTAGAGCCCTGGGCAGTAGTATTTAAGTACCCCACAAACCCCTGTTTGCATATATATGTAGCAACATAGAGGATTTCTGCACTACCACTCATAAGTGTGGTCCAATTATGCTTGATACCGTGAATTAGCACCATCAATTTTTTTTGGCTTTTTGGGTCACACCCGTGATGCTCTAGGGGTTACTTCTGGCTCTGCGCTCAGGAATTACTCCTGACTGTGCTTGGGGACCATATGGGATGCCAGGGATGGAACTTCCGGGTCGGCCATGTGCAAGGCAAACGCCCCTACCCACTGGACTGTTGCTCCAACCCCTGCACCACTGTAAAAGCTATAACTTTTTCCCTTGAATACAGTAATCTCTAAAGACAGCAAAAAGTCAGCCATGCTTTCACTGTCCTGTTGGCAATACAACTAATAATAAAAGTAAGAGGCACACAGGATTAAACATTTCAAACAATAATGAACTGTACTATATGAAAAGCCGAAAGGCTTCTCCACCTAAACTCTATAAAGCAAAATTCTCATAACTAATCCCCAGGCCAAATTTGTATGTGTATTCTTGTGTATAAAACACACTTGCTTTTGTATAAGGTTATTGTTGAATTTCTATTTAAATGAATTTGTTTCTTAATGTGATTTATTTGCCTTGTGTTGAGAATATTGCATGATAAAATTTTTTTTGCATATTATACTTTTTATTTTACTAATATATTAAAAGCCATATTTCAATGACCCTGTACATTTTTCATGCTGTCTTCCTCCCAATGGCCTCTGTGCATGTAAGTAACCTGTTGAGTGATTATGCCTCTTTGTTTTTGATGGTTTCCTTTCATTTGAGTTTTTCAGTCAGCAAACAACCTGAAACCTTTAAGTGTTCTTCAAGTTCTAATATCAGCCTTTAAGTGTTCGCCCTTATATCCCTTGCCTTCTTTTCCAATATTCTTTGTTATTGTCTCTCAGTCCTGTGACCATTTGATAATTTCATGTAGACCAGAATAACTTCTTCACCCTCCTCACTCATAGTGAAAACACAGCTGTGTAACTCCAACTGTTCATTTGTCTGTGCTGTTCATTGTTGGTCTCTAACTCATTCTTGATGTGTTTGTAAAAAATGACAAATCTCAGTTCAGTCAGATGGATGGTAGGGTTACCCACACCATTCAGAAAGCCTCGAACCATCATCAAGCTCTTTTTGTGAGATGTTTGGTGATGTTTCAATAATAAAGTATATCAGCTGGTTGATGCACCTCCTTCCTAGGCAGGCTTTGCCTTGATGGAAATAGCACTCAAAGGGTAATTGGTATTTTTTAAAAAAAAACCCAATGCTATAGCACTTGTTCTTTTCGTTTTGCAACTCTTTATTACCCCATTAGCAGCACAGCACGCTGACTAGCTCTGTCACACAGAGAGCCTCATGTTTATTCGATTTTGTGAGTCTGGTTCTAAGCACAGAAAACATTTCTTGCTTTTTAGCTGTTACTAGAAATTATGCCTTTAAAGACTTTTTAGTTCACTCTCTATGGAATCATGCTGTCACAAGAAAACTAAGCACAAGTAACCATTAGCATGTACTAACCCTTATTTTAACATATTATTATGTTTTTTAATATTTGAGGAATGATTTTTTTGTTTGTTTCTGAGCTTTTGCATTCCAGAGTATCCTATTT
>JAJIBD010037628.1:0-10214 GCA_021461705.1 Cryptotis parvus
TAGCTGTGATAATCATCATCCCAGTGGACAGAGGCCCACGGTGCTGTTGAGCATGACTTGAGCATTCAGGAAACATTCCCAGATGAGGAACAAGAGCAGAGTCCCCGGACAGGAAGCAGAATTGGGCTGTAGAATGGCAGTGAGCAGGCAGTCCCTAGTATGATTAGAAACAGTTAAAGGACTTAAAACAACTGCTGGCAGCCAAACCTGGAAGCTTTGTTCAAAGCGTTTGCCTTCCTAGTCACATTTTTCATATCCTGTAGACAAGGAACCAATTGTTTTGGACCCAAATGCTTTACTTTGTTTATTCTGGGTAAATTTCATCTTCCTTGACAAGGCACATCCAATCTAGTCCTTTTGATCTGTTTTGAGTTCCCAACCTCTTATCCTTTCCTTTGCCTCATCCACGGCAGCAATAAAATGTTAGGCATGGTTTGAAATTTCCCTCCAGATAGACCTAACCCTAATATAGTTTCCTATACCTGAGCTCAAAGAAATTCCAAGGTCAAGTGAAACATATATCAGGAGGTCTTGTCAAAGGTGGAGATTATCACAAGCGTGTGGGAGTCAGAGTTTTAGGTAAGACAGAAAATGGAACAGGGGCTAACAATAGTCGAGGGTACTAATGCCAACCTAGAACTGAGCATTAAATAGGGGCAAAAGGATACAAATGACAACCTTTTTAATGTATGTTCTGTAATCCATAGACTGGAAGGGAAGGAAAAGAGAAAGAGAGAGAAAGGAAAGAAATAAAGAACCTGCCATGGAGCAGGGCTGGGGAAAGGGGAGGGAACCGGGGATGTTGGTGGTGGGAGATGGGCACTGGTGGAGGGACGGGTGCTGAAACACTGTATGACCAAAACCCAAACATGAACTTTTTTAATTGTATATCTTTTTATTTGTATATCTCACGGTGGTATAATAAAATACTTAAAAAAAAAAAAAAAAAAGAAATTGCATTCTTTTCCTAAGAGGCTGGTAAAATCTATTTCCATTCCTCTGACGTTATTCCATATGTGGCCACACCACAATTTTTTACTGGAACTTTTGTTTTAAGCATTACCACATTTATTGTAAAATAGTCTGTACAGTATAACATAAGCTTCACATGATCAGGATATTGAGGGTTTGCATTCTTTTTTTCACCTGTGGAAAATGCTTCACATCTGTTTGTTTTCAATGTCTCACAGAAACTGCAATTAGGACTGATAACCTATGCTCCGTTGTCTTAGAAAAGATTCCCAAAGCAAAGAAAGACTTCATCAGCCTCCTTTGTATGCTGCAAAGGCAGCCTATGGAGTTAACTTTGATGCTGTTTCTGGGAGCTCACAGTGTTTTCAAATAAGGTGTCTTTTTCCCTAAAGAAAAAATGCTAGAAAACCCTCAATGAGCGATAGAAGGGAAGGGACATAGCAGCTAGCTTCTTCAAGAATGTGAAAACACCAGTTGCCACTTTATTCCACGATACCAGTGTTACCCTAAATTCAATGAAGGATTATTTCACGAAATGTTAACTAGGTATAAGTAATCCCTGTGAGCTTTTAAAGTTATTTCTGAAACTTTGGGAAGTAATCTAATATAAAAGTCCTCAGTAACACATTTGGCAAATTGGGCCAGAGATAGTACAGGAGGTCAGACTGTGAGCAGATCTGCTTGTGAGCAGATCCTGGTACTATCTCTGCTCTGCATGTGGTTGGTCCCCCTTAGTACTTACTACCAGAAGTGATCCCTAAGCACAGAGCCAGGAGTCAGTCCTGAGAAGAGCTGGCTATGGTTCAAACTCCCTCCCTCCAATAGGAGCGAATCAAAGCCAACAGTTAAATAGAGTAATATATCCTGATATATTACTAATATATTCTCTGGGTTATACTAGGATACACAGCCAGTTCAACATTTTGAAAACCAATCAATGCAATACACACTGTTAACAGGCTAAAGAGAAAAATCCGTATGGTCATATCAATAGATGCAGAAAAAGCATTTGTCAAAATTTAGCATCCTCTCAACTAATTTAGCATCCAATTAGTTGAAAATAATTTCAACTTTCAAAAAATTAAATAAAAAAAGTTTTCTTACCTTTTGATAGAGGTTACAATACTCCTATAGGAAACACCGTTGGAAAGGAAAATAATTGGGTGGTAATAATATGGTTCTCCATGTAGAAATTCAGAAGCGCTATTGATAGGCAGTTATAATTAATATGAGCATTGTAAGTTGTTAATGTAAATATACAAAAAACAGAGACAGAGAGAAGTGAAGATTGCCTGCCATAGATCCAGGCTGGGGGAGGGGGAACATGGGACATTGGTGGAGGGAAGCGGGCACTGGTGGAGGGGGATGGAGTGCTGGAACACTGTATGACTAAAACCCAAATATGAACACTTTTGTAACTGTATATCTCACGGTGGTATAATAAAAATTTAAAAAATAAAAAATCAATTCCAAAAAAGATCGGTCATGTTTATCAGCAACAAACAAAAACTTTTAATAGAATATAAATTTTAAAATTTATATACCAGGGGGCCGAGCCGATAGCCCAGTGGGTAGGCGTTTGCCTTGCATGCGGCCGGCCTCTGCCAGCCTGGGTTCAATCCCGGCATCCCTTAATTTTCTGACTAGAATTCCTAACCGCAGATATAATGTAGTTTTTACGTCTTAACCTAGAATCACCATGAAGTAGCAATATCGCTAAGCATCTACAGCGTATCTGGCATCATACTAGAGGCATGTTTTCTGTTTTCTTCTGCTCCTTTATAACAGCTGCCCAAGAAGCTTCAAGAGGTCAGGGAACTTGCCAGTCGAATGTACTGAGCAAAGGTTCTGGTGCCAGACTTGCCTAATAATAAGCGGGGAGAACTTATTAGCTATGTGGTGGTTTAGGACAAATTGCTTAAATTTATAATCCCTTAATTCCCCTCATCTGTAAAGTAGTACCACAATTGTGTGTGTTGCCAGAAAGATTAACGGAGTTAATACAAGAAAATTACCTAGAAAAGCAGCTAACAACACTGCATGTGAGGGTGCGTGGAGCCAGGACTCAAACCTGACCCCTCATCGTTGGAATTCCATGTTCCTTCCTTTGTGGGGTATGAGCATATGTTTAGAATTCTTACCTTTATTCTCAGTTAGTGTATGTTCAAGGAACACAATGCCATTTTATTGTAAGTCTATGGTTTTTCAACATGTCTGGGAAATTGTCATAAAACCCAAACAATGACTTTTTTATCTGAAGAATTTGAGAAGCATGTGAGGACTGTGTTCGGGCAAATTCATCTGTGCTCCAAACTAAGGGCTCTTCGTTTTTCAACATGCACCATACATTTGTTTTTATTTTCTGTCTTTGTGTGCTAGGCGGGTAGCTTGCATCGCCATGGAGAAGACCAAACAGGAACAGCAGGCCAGCTGTACTTTGGTTTGGCAAGAAAAGAAGCAGTACAAAGATAAATATTTGGCAAAGCACAATGCAGGTAGGGAAAAGTACGACTGTTGATTGCGCAGTTGAACATTAAAGACCAAAATAGATTTCTATTGAAATCGATTCTCTCTCGCAGAATTCGCCATATGAGATCTTCATCAGCTGGTAAAAACTTTAAGGCATTCCACCTTGAGTGGATGTGATATTGGTTACTTGCCAGATAGTTTACAGAATATGTGTTATGGAAAGAAAATACTGTTTGAAATTAGTGATTTCTGGAACTCAAAGAACCTAGTACATTCACGATGTGCTCTCTTGAGAAATAAGAACTTGAGATTTTGCTGAGTCTTTGGACGTGCCTATGTTACATTTCTAAGGGCAAAGCTAAACTCGGACAAAGAGCTATAGTGCTAACAGGGGATTGGGTTCAAAGAATGCAGGTGACATTGGATATTCATTTGGTTTGGTCAATTTCTTGGATTAAACTTCTCTCCCTGTATTTTCTACCTCCTAAACAAAACAAAAAACATCATCTTTGCCTTTCTTGGGTGGTATGTTTACATGGAAACTTGCATTCAACTTAAAGGCAAAATAGCCCTTTTTGTCTGAAAACTGAATTGAGCTTCAAAATATGATCTGTCTTTGCAGTAGAACTTTCAAAAGACTTATAGGATGTAACTTAAGTTAAAATGTAGAGTGGGCCAGGGATGTGCTCAGGGGCAGAGAAATTTCCTTGCTTATGTGAGGACTTGGCTTGGTCACCAACCAAAAAAGAAAGAGTGAAAAAGAAAATGCATAGTGATTATATAGAGTAGGATTTACTTATTTTCAATAACTTTTTGGTATTAATCCCTTTATAAGGAACTTTTTCTAAGGAATTGAAACCCAACATTAGGATTATTTTATTTCCCAAGGTGTCAGAATTAATTTAACATTCAAGCATCAAGTATGCAGGAAAAAATTAACTGAATATTATCATGCATACCCAAGTTGACAACATAATGCTTCTGACACACATGAGGTGCATTTTCCTTGTGTAATATGTGTTGTTAGTATTCATTAGGAAAAATTATTTAGACACTGAAGTTTCTCATCAGATCTACTTTTACATGTTTCAGTTGAACAAGTCTTGAAGTTAGCAATTTTTAATAAAAATGTACCACATTTTTATTTCTAATAGAACGTAGCAGTTCTGATTATGCAACATGACAGAACACCACCCCGGTAAATGGCTTTTTGTTGTTGTTTTATAAAGGGAGAAAATATCTGCCGGAGCGATGGCCCAGCGGTAGGGCATTTGCCTTGCACTTTCGGCCGGTCTGCGCTGGCCTGGGTTCAATCGGCATCCCATATGGTCCCCTGAGCAACGCCAGGAGTAATTCCTGAGTGCAGAGCCAGGAGTAACCCCTGAGCGCCGCGGTGTGACCAAAAAGCAAATAAACAAACAACAAATAAATAAATAAATAAATAGATAGATAGATAGATAGATAGATAGATAGATAGATAGATAGATAGATAGATAGATAGATAGATAGATAGATAGATAGATAGATAGATAGATAGATAAAGGAGAAAATATCTAAGGTAGATTAAGCATAATTTAACTATTCATTATAAGTGTTCATATAGTACTATTTAAAGAATTTATTATAGTCTCAACAGGATATTTTTATACAAAATTATTAGTGGCCACAAGTTTCTAAAAGGTTGACAAAACATGCTGATAGATAGCCTCAACATGAGTCAATTGGATTAGCTCTTTAAAGCTCTTTTCTAATTCTACCACTCAGTGGCTCCGAAGTTCTTTCTCATTGGGCCAGACAAATGGGTATTATTTGATGAAACCACATATTCTTTTTACTACCCTTGCCATAGGCTTGAGCTCTGATAACGTGGCCCCACTGCACTTGAAGGTTCTCTCACCCTTGATGGATAAGGCAAAAGTCTCAGAGAGAAAAGGAACAGGCTCACTTTTCTCTTTTGTGAGTTCAAAACTAAGAAAGCGGGAGGGCGCGCCAGTCTTCTGGGGTGTCAGAGCCTGTTTTTCTCCTTCTTTTGGTTCCTCTCTGCATCAGCATTTGTCACTGCACCTGAGGGCTATCCTGTCCTTTCAGTAGAGTCTGAGCTGCTGCTAAGGTCCAGGCAGTTGTCGCTCAAGTCTCTGTGTAGAGCTGGTGTTTAGGCCATTTTGTGGTTATCTACTCAGAATGTCACCGTTGCAGTTCCTTCACTCTCCCTCCCGCTCCACCCACAAAGCTGTGCTTTGGCACGCTCTCTTTAGTTTCCTGACCAAAGAGAAGAGGTCCAGCTTTTTTCTGGACTTCCTGAAATATGCCACCTAACCAGGCCATCTTGTCACTCTCTTTGCAAGATTCTCCAGCTCTTCCATTTTGTTCATTATAAAGTTCAGAGGCCCAATTTGCTTGTTCATCATCTTCAGTCTTCAAGAGATGAGATGTTCTGGAAGGGAAGCTAAGTGCCTCCTCAGCTATTCTGCTTTTTTAGCTATGATGGAAGTTTCTCCTAATAGGCAGTGTAGCCCCAGTCTGTCCCCCCCAAAATAATTGCTTGTAAAAGAGAAATACTATTGACCTCTTTCAGAAGGGGAGATACTTTTGAGAACTCCGAGAAATACCATATCCTTTAATATCAAGGACTAGCCAGATGGATTCTTAGACCATAAATCAAACTATTAATGAAGGATTTGTCTGGCTATTCCACATGCAAATTATAAACCTAGTTGGGGAGAGCAGGACTTTTCCTGTAGGGAAATTAAGTACAGACCCCCCATGGCATTTCCTGCTCTAACACATTTAGTATATATTGATGAGACTATCCAAGCCTTATCATCAAATTCTGAAGTTGTAGCTAGAGCGAAGGAGGAGCATTTTGTTGCTCTTTAAAACAAGAATGATAATATACAAATTACTTCCATTTCTGTCACCAGGAATTGCCCCCATCAGTTCAAGCAGAATTCTGTTCTAACTGTGGCTCACTTCTTTTTTTTCCCCACCGGAAAATAAAATGATATATTTATTCCTCAATTTGATTTAGCTAGTCAATGTAATCTCTAAATCCTTTTTAAATAAAATAAGAATTCCAGTATATTTTATCTGTTTTTTTTTCCATTAATATTTTTATTAAATATTTTATTAAATATTTTATTAAATATTTTAGAGATGACTACAAGAGTATGCTATCCACACGGCAGAGCCTGGCAAGCTACCGTATTATATTTGATATGCCAAATACCAGTAACAATTATAGACCTCATTCCCATGACCTTATGGAATGGTTTGAGGCTCTTTATGTTCCTGGAGCAAGCAGGTGCCCTTGGGCTTTACTTGCATGAGACAGGACATATGGAGATGTTACTGGTGCCGCTCGAGCAAATCGATGATGAACAGGAAGACAGTGATTACAATGATACAGTGATTAAATATTTTATTATACCACCGTGAGATATACAATTACAACGTTGCTCATGTTTAGAGGTTTTGGTCACATAGTGTTCCAGCACCCATCCCTCCACCAGTGCCCATTTCCCACTACCAATGTCCCCAATTCCCCTCCCCCTCCCATAACCTGCCTAAATGGCAGGTTCTTTATCTCTTTTCTCTCTCCCTCTCTCTCTTTTCCTTCTCTTATACATTGTGGGTTGCACTACATACACTTAGAGGCCATCATGTGCAGTTTTTGCCTGTATTTAATCTCAGTTCTAGGTTGGTATTAGCCCTTTCGACATTTATTCACACGTGTTCCCTTCTCTGTCTTACCTAACCTCTGACCCCCACATGTTTGTGGTAGTTTCCACTTTTGGTAAGACCTCCTGATCCACGTTTCACCTGACATTGGATTTTTGGTGTCATAATATGTGTGTGTGTATATATATATATATTTATGTCATGCAAATAAATGCAGTCATTCTATATCTCTCTTTCCTTCTGACTAATTTCACTCAACATGATCCTTTCCATGTCCATCCATTTATAGGTAAATTTCCATTCATTTTTCCTAACAGTGCATAGTATTCCATTGTGTAGATGTACCAAAGTTTCTTTATCCAGTCATCAGTTCTCGGGCACACTGGTTTGTTTCTAGGTTCTGGCTATTGTGAATAGTGCTGCTATGAAAATAAAAGTGTGGATGGTGTTTCCACTGTGTTTTTGGCTTCCCCAGGGTATATTCCCAGGATTGGTATGGCTGGGTCAAAGGGAGCTCAATTTCTAGTCTTTGGAAGAATGTCCATATTGTTTTCCAAAAGGTTGTACCAGTCGACATTCCCACCAACAGTGTGGCTCACTTCTTTCATATTCTTCTAACCATCTCATCTTAGCAAGTATGGCCCATAAAATATTTTGCTTTCCACCATACACACATGGTATTTAAAATCATTTAAATTCAATATATTTGAAAATTGCATCAATTAACCAAAGAGTCAATTTCTGTATTTTCTTGAGAGAACAGAGGTAACATGAGACTCACTTTCTCCTGTGCCATTCTTGACTATTGATAGTCCTTTGGGATGCCGATACACCCTCTAGGACCTGGTCCATGTCTTTCAAGCTCATCAGCTGCCTGGTGACTGCATAGCAGGGTACAACATCTTTGTAATTGGAGGGTTGACAGTCTATTTGAAGACACTTGTTACTGAGACAAAGAGTCAATACTGAAGGCTTATTTATGGGAAAGCTTCAACTGAAAAGTAATTACCCAAATATTAGAAGTATTGAATAACTTACTAGAAAATCATACTAATATGAACAACCTGTGCCAGACAGTATTTCTAAAGCCTTGGGAATTGATTTGATTATGGTGTGTATTGTGTTTATAGCAAATACATTTTCTGCAATGTGTGAGAGACTTTCAGATACATGAATTTTATGCAAAAAGCATTGTTATATTGCTAGGAGCACTACCCTTTTGAGACACTGAGATGTCCTCAGCCTAGCTCATCAAAGTCAGTTTAAGATCAGGTTACTTAGGTAAACTTTTTTTTTTAAAGTCCCCAATTACTGGATATTTTTGCTCATGTGGAATATGAATATCTAAAAGTAAATAAATGGACAAAACACAGAAAAGCTAATTCTCAGACTTGGTGAAAACTACTTGGTTATGGGAAAACAAGGGTAAAGGGAATGGGTGAAAAGGAGGTGGGGTGTATAGCACTGAAGCTTTGGTGGTGAGTGCAGTGAGTCTTATAGAGAGCGGTATACTGCTCTACCTCTGAAATTCCTTAATATTGTCTGCCAATGATACTATAATAATAATACAAAGAAAGTCTTAATTCATTTTTTTAAATGTTAGAGCCCTGGGCAGTAGTATTTAAGTTCCCCCACAAACCCCTGTTTGCATATATATGTAGCAACATAGAGGATTTCTGCACTCCACTCATAAGTGTGGTCCAATTATGCTTGATACCGTGAATTAGCACCATCAATTTTTTTTGGCTTTTTTTGGGTCACACCGGTGATGCTCAGGGGTTACTTCTGGCTCTGCGCTCAGGAATTACTCCTGACTGTGCTTGGGGGACCATATGGGATGCCAGGGGATGGAACTTGGGTCGGCCATGTAAGCCGCCCAACGCCTACCCACTGGACTGTTGCTCAACCCTGCACCACTGTAAAAAGCTATAACTTTTTCCTTGAATACAGTAATCTCTAAAGACAGCAAAAAGTCAGCCATGCTTTCACTGTCCTGTGGCAATACAACTAATAATAAAAGTAAGAGGCACACAGGATTTAAACATTTCAAACAATAATGAACTGCACTATATGCAAAGAAAGGCTTCTCCACCTAAACTCTATAAAGCAAAATTCTCATAACTAATCCCAGGCCAAATTTGTATGTGTATTCTTGTGTATAAAACACACTTGCTTTTGTATAAGGTTATTGTTGAATTTCTATTTAAATGAATTTGTTTCTTAATGTGATTTATTTGCCTTGTGTTGAGAATATTGCATGATAAAATTTCTTTTGTGCATATTATACTTTTATTTTTACTAATATATTAAAAGCCATATTTCAATGACCCCTGTACATTTTTCATGCTGTCTTCCTCCCAATGGCCTCTGTGCATGTAAGTAACCTGTTGAGTGATTATGCCTCTTTGTTTTTTGATGGTTTCCTTTCATTTGAGTTTTCAGTCAGCAAACAACCTGAAACCTTTAAGTGTTCTTCAAGTTCTAATATCAGCCTTTAAGTGTTCGCCTTATATCCCTTGCCTTCTTTTCCAATATTCTTTGTTATTGCTCTCTCAGTCCTGGTGACCATTTGATAATTTCTATGTAGACCAGAATAACTTCTTCACCCTCCTCACTCATAGTGAAAACACAGCTGTGTAACTCAACTGTTCATTTGTCTGTGCTGTTCATTGTTGGTCTCTAACTCATTCTTTTGATGTGTTTTGAAAAAATGACAAATCTCAGTTCAGTCAGATGGATGGTAGGGTTACCCACACCATTCAGAAAGCTCTGAATCAATCAAGCTCTTTTGTGAGATGTTTGGTGATGTTTCAATAATAAAGTATATCCAGCTGGTTGATGCACCTCCTTCCTAGGCAGGCTTTGCCTTGATGGAAATAGCACCAAGGGTAATTGGTATTTTTTAAAAAACCCAATGCTATAGCACTTGTTCTTTTCGTTTTGCGACTCTTTTATTACCCCATTAGCTGCACAGCACGCTGACTAGCTCTGTCACAGAAGGCCTCATGTTTATTCGATTTTGTGAGTCTGGTTCTAAGCACAGAAAACATTTCTTGCTTTTTAGCTATTACTAGAAATTATGCTTTAAAGACTTT
>JAJIBD010037629.1:0-10191 GCA_021461705.1 Cryptotis parvus
ACACATATGCATGTTTTGTATAAAAAACTGAAGCTGGTACGATTAGAATAGATAATGGGTTAATTGGTCATTTTATTTTTTGAAATCTCTGCTTGTTATTTGGGTTTCCATTTCCCTGTGGAAAAAGGAACAGAGCGCTTTTAGATTGAGAAGCAATGGATATCATGGTTAAAATCTTGGCAAATTCCATCTGGGGGGAGAAGACCCACTCACTTGGGAGAGCTACGTGACCAGGTCACCTGGTCACCGCGACCTTCTGGGCCCAACACTAGCTGGCCTCGTGCTGTGAGTGAGTCAACTCGAGCTTCTTTCCAAGGCTGCTTAGAAGCACCAGAACCTTTCTGGACAGAGAATATCCAAATATTTTGAAAGTGCTATCTGTTTAAAGTCCCTTAAGCATCTGGTTTCCCGTGAATCTGCCGTAGGCAATGAGGAGTCCCAGGGTCTGTCCTGAGATCAGTGGCCAGCAGTGTTGCCGCAACACAGTCTGAATTCACTCAGCCCCTGTTCACCAGCCAAGTTCTCGGCAGAGAAAGACGGTTTTAGTGGGAAGCAACAAAATCCAAACTCAAAGCCATCACGTGCAGTAACCTCTCCCCTTCAGACGCACTCATCCCTGCTGCTTGCTGTACTGTTCTTGAAGGCAAACTTTATATCACGATACGCATAAATTCTTAAAGCAATCACACACCACACTTGTGAAGGACAAAACAAGTAAATCGATTTCTCTAATAATTTGGTTTATCAAGCAACTGTGGAATCTGCTAACAGATTTCCAGGCCATCTTCTCTGCTACTACACTTCCTGCTCAGCTCTCCTTCAGCCCCACCTCCCTTGGGGAGCACCCAGCAGTGCTCAGGGCTTACTCCTCCACTGTGCTCAGCGATCACTTCTGCTGATACTTGAGGGGACCTCTGCTCGGCGGGCCGAACTGGAGTCAGCTGCTGCAAGACAAGCACCTGACCCACTGGACTCTCTTCGGCAGCCCAGTCCTATTTTCATCCCGTTTCCTGCAGCAAGATACTTCTAGGTCTGCTTCCCTGATTGTTGGAGGACATGTTTAGCTAATCTGGGAGTTTTGTTGTTTTGCTCACTCCCAGCTTAATCGTATTTAAGCCAAGGTTCATTCTAATGAGATCTCTCTTCTATGTAAATACTTCTAGAGGGTGTGGCAGTTACAGAAGTCACCTTGATTGAATAACTACTGACTTATACATCTACTAAGACTTCTATGTTTTCTAGATTTGGCACAGCTGAGACTAAAGGAAGACTATAGGAAGGATCATACTAGTTTGCTCTAAGCAGGCGAGTATGACCCTTTCAGTACATGAGAACAAGATACTCAGAATCACCCTGGTGTAGATAATAATAAGGAACTTGTGGGTACCATCTAGATTACATGAAGCTCATGAAGTTAAGATGTATTACTTTATATCAGCCCCCTCTCTCTCCAGTGTTTTACATAAGAGATAATCTCGGGATTAGTCCCTTGGTGTAACCTTTGTTTATACCTACAATAGGGTGTGGCACTACACTCTGTTTAGGGTTCTTTGTTGGCATGACAACCTCCCAATTGGATTACTTTGGTGTATATAAGGGGCTGACTTGAGGCCCCCTTCACCTTTTGCCCTTTTGGTTCCTCAGCCTTCAGCTTTTGGCTCCTGCGGCTTTTGGCTTTTTGGCTTTGACCTTTTGCCTTTTGGTTCCTCAGCCTTCAGCTTTTTGGCTCCTGCGGTTTTTGGCTTTTGGCTTTGGCCTTTTGCTCTTTGGCCTTTCGCTCCTTCTGGGTAGGACTCAGCTCGGGTGACATCCTCTCTCTTTGGTGGGAGACTTAGGCTCTTTTGTATGGTCTAAGTTCGGACCAGAGCTAGAGTTTGTTCATTATATTGGATTGCTGTGGAAGAGCTTTTGTACTATTAAAAGCCATTTTTTGGAACTGCACCGGACTCGTGAGTTTTCATCTTTCTCCGGCGTCCTCGGAGGTAGAAGACAACCTCTGTCCTGACACTGTCGGGGGACCCCGCGGCGCTCCCCGACACCTGATGTCCTGCTTGCCCTCATTGCCAGGGGCACCCATGGCACGTCTCCCAAGGGCTGCCGGCTGACTGAAGGCATTTCAGATTAGGTTGTTTCTGCGCCCTTCTGCTCAGAGTGGAAGCTATTAAAGAATTGACACGGGGTATCTCTACCCCTGGAGGGAACAGTCATAAGCGGAAGACCCCTCTTTTGGTAGCGGCGCAGCTATTTAATGGAATGCCCGTGAAGTCTTCATTTTGGTGAGTGATAGCTAGCAGAGCAGCATGGTTAAGGCTTGGCTTTTTTTTCCATGAACTGTCAGCATTAATCCGTGCTCATTCTTCTTTCATTCTGTTTTTGTTTCACGCCACCCTCTGGCGTGCCAGTCTTTAGTCCTGGCTCTGCACTCAGAAATCACACCTGGCACTCAGGGGGACCATGGGATGCTGGGGATTGAACCTGGTCAGCTGCTGCAAGGCCAGTGCCTGCTTGCTGTACTGTCCCTCTGGCCCCTTCATGCCCATTTTTACCAGGACTCCCTTATTCATCTGACTGAAATATCAAAAACACTCTGGAAACACCACTCCGCAATCTCCATAAGAAAAGGTGATGAAGCAACAGTTAAAAAGGGAAACCTTATTTCATCGTAAGCTCTGGAGTGATCACAGAGACTGGACAGGACAAAAGAATCTCAAAGAGGTTTAAATCAAAGAGGACACACAGATGACAGCGCCCTTTTCTGAAAGTCAAACTACTGTTGTCAGGAAGATCCTCTAAGTGATTTTATTCTCTGGGGCAATAAAATTCATAAAAAATCTCTGCCAAGTCATATAATTCTTTCCTGGGGAAGAAATCCCAGACCTCAGGGTCCAATAAACTCCTATCAGGTCCTCTCAGTGCTTTGAAGTACAAAATGACCAAGAGATAAAATAGGGTTTAAGGCACTTACTTTAGCCTTCCAAGTGGACAACCTGGTTTTAATCTCTGGCAACGTATATAGTTAGAGTGCTGCCAGGGAGTGATTCCTAAGTGCAGAGCCAGGAGTAAGCCCTGAGCAACACAACACTGGGTGTGGGTCAAAGAGGAAAGAGAGAGTCAGGGAGAGAGAGGGAGGAGAGACAGGGAGAGACTGAAAGAGAGACTGAGAGAGAAACAGACGAGAGAGAGAGAGAGAGACATCTCCATGATATTCACGTTGGGTTTCAGTCAAATAATGCTCCAGTACCTGCCCTTTCACCAGTGCACATTTCCCACCACCAGTGACTCCAGTTTACCTTCCACCACCCTCCCCAGCTGCCTCTATGGCAGACAATTTCCTCTCTCTCTCTCCTCTCCTCCCTCTCTCTCCCTTTCCTCTCTCCCTCCTCCCCTGTCTCTCTCCCTCCCTCCCTTCCCTCCCTCCCTCCCGTCCTCTCTCCTCTCCCTCCCCTCCCTCCCCTGCTCTCTCTCCCTCCCTCCCTGTCTCTCTCCTCCCTCCCTCCTCCCTCTCCTCTCTCCCTCCCTTCCTGTCTCCCCTCCCTCCCTCCCCTCTCTCCTGCTCCCTCCCTCCTCCCCTCCCTCCCTCTCTCTCTGTTCTCATCACGGTTTACAATGCAGGTACGAAAGTTTTCGGACCTATTCTTGACCTCCTTCCAGCTCTCATAATTGTCCAGTGTGCCCATTCCCAACTGTCTTAGTCACAGTGGTCCCTTCTCTGTCCTGCCTTGCTCTTGCCCCTCCCTCACCCCACTGTGGCAAGCTTCCAACCATGGATGTGTTCTCCTGGCCCTCATTTCTGCTGCCTTTGGGTATTATTTTCACTCTGTGATTTTATATCCCACAAATGAGTGTGCCCGTTCTAATGTTTTGCCTTGAGGGATAACAACTGGGCTTCAGGGCCGAGTACACACAACTCAACACCATTGTCGAGGCCAGCAACCTGGTCCCACCACTACCCAGCTGGCCTTGGGACGCCTCATCGCCAAGACAGCCTTTGGCACAGCACCGGGGAAGAGGCCCCCCGGGATGGTGCATCCGCTTGAGAGGGCTGTGTCTGTGGCCTGGGACTAGCGCTGTCTCGGACCCTGAGCCTGGCGGCTCGGTCAGCTGCAGAGGACAGTCTCCAGTCGCTCTCCCAGGGAAATGAGAACACGAGGAGCTTCCAGCCTTCTCCATTGCCTCAGAGCCCAGAGCACCAGGCGCCACTCTGAGACTCTCAGACACCGAGAGTCAGCGCCCACGGGGGCTGGGCAACCTGCCCGCCGTTCCACTCTACGCCTTGGTGCCTCGCTTTCCTGTGCAAGTGGGGACAGAGCTGAAACCATCCTCTTGACAACCACAGAACTAAGTCACTAAGTGTCAGGGCCCCAGGACGCATGCCGCACCTGAAGAACGTTCCATGGACATTGGCCATTTTGCAAACTAAACCGGCACAGGAGGGAGGAAAATAAACTCATCGGCAACAAGGCTGCACCTCAAAGGAAACTCGAGACACAGATTTCTGACTTTATTCAGGACAAAATAAAATCGGGCTGGAGGAATTCTGGAAGGGGCCACACAGATACTTGTCCAGCCTGGCTCCTAGGTTACCACGGTGATAATAATTAGCATCATCTTAAGACGCTGTCCTGTTATTCGCCGTCCGTAACAAGGGCACCTAGTTCTCAGAGGAGGGAAATCTGCTTTTAAAAGGCAACGCTCCAATAGTCCTCGGCAAGGCCTGAATATTGATTTTATTTAATTGCTAGGATTTCCTCTAATAAGCTACCCATGAGGGCTGTGCAGGCAGTTGGGACCTACTGGCTCAGCATCAGGCAGTTCTTTTAATAATCACGAGCCAAATGCCTGACACAAACACCCAGGAAACTGCCTGGCCGAGCCAGGAGCCGGCCAGCCCCAAAATGCAGTTAAGAGAAAGGCGCTTTTTCTGCAACCCTGACCGAGCTCTCTCTGTACACACACATAAAACTGCATTAAGTAGTTCAGCGAACTGGTAACGGGCACTTACTTACGCAGAGCATTAAGATACACTTCCAATGAAAGCAAGCATGCTGCTTTTCTAAAAGGGGGAGTGTCGCGTTCCTCTAAATAACCGGCTTCTCCTTCTCCAGAGTCAATACAAGGCGAAATTCTCTCGGGTCTGCAGCACGCACACCCTCCGAAGCTGGGACAATGTCACAGACAGGTGCAGGGGCCCAGGGAGGACCTCGGAACAGGGAGAGAGGGAAGCCAGACGGCCTGGCGAAGGTGACTTTCTGGGGACAATGAAGAGTTGGGGTTTGGAATTCTCTTCAGGGAGGAGCTGAAGACTTGAAAAAACTTCAATAGAGGCAGAGGCCAGCAGGCAGACCCCAGTCCATCCAGAGCTGCTGCGCTGGGACAGGCTGCCGTCACCTGCCCCTGGACACAAGGCGGTCATTACCTGGACTGGACACTGGGTTGCCGTTACTTGGACTGGACATGGGGCTGCCATTACCTGGATGAGGCTAGACAAAGTGACCATGTCTAGTGTAGGAATGTCCACAAAATGGGGTTGGTGAGATTTCGGAGCCCTTCAAAGGGAGATCTAGAATTCTAGACCAAATCCACATGGTCTGGAATATTCCATCAACACCTACACCCACCACCCTTCAACTCGCCTTAGGACCACCTACTCCCCCATGGGGCTCAGTTCTGTAACATCAGCCCATTACTGCCCCCCCAAGGGCCATGGAGACCCCCAGCCCATGCAAACACCGGCCAGGCCCCAGTGACCCAGGAGCCGTGTGTCCAGCTGGTACCTGTGCAGCAGGAACCATCCTAAATGCAGTGATTTTTTCATCCTAAGTGCGGCAATTTTTCAGCTCCCGACTCTGGGCGCCGGGACAGCAGCAGGGACAGAGCCCAGACGCTGTTTCCACGGGACACACCTGGCGGGCGCTTGCAGGGACAGGGGTGGGAGGGTGCAGGCCACGTGGTCTCACTGGACCCTGCTGTGCGAGCAGGGAGAGTGGCCCAGGTCACCTCTACCAGACTTTCACCCGGGCACTCGGCTCTGCTGCCCTTCACACAGTGGCTCACGGACCCGAACGAATAAAGTTCTGAGAATAGAGAAAGTTCTAGAGTGCTTCACTCCCAGAGGCCGGCACCCCACAGGGGACAGCTGAAGAGTACAAAGCCGATGGAGCTTTCGGGTGCTAATACTGAAGACAAAGTCCAGGAAGTTTGTGGAAGAAACAGACTTCCACAAGTCACCGAGCGGCGCCATTGTTCTACTCAGAATATCCGCGGCTTCTTGTTCACCACCAAACGTAAATCTGATGCAAAAAGCGAGGTCGCATCTGAATGCAAACACATTCCGGTGGGGCCAGGACGGGGTGGGCTCACCACCGCGGGGCCCCCCCTTGCCTCACTGCTGCGCGCCACGTTCGCTCGCTGCCCCTCCTCCTACCCTGCCCCTGCCTCTGAAAGGCTCCATAAAATCCCTGCCCTTTTCCCTCCTCCTCAGAATCTTCATGAACTTCCCTACTTATTTTAAGGCGGGGGTAGTGGTCTAAGGAATGCACCTGTCGCTACTAAGAGAAAAGGGGCACGTGGAGCTCCGGGTACATTCCTTTTCCAGCACTTTCCTTCCCTGTCTGGGCCCCGGTACTTCCAGCTGAGGGGGCCGAGAACCGCAGGGGCCAGAGCCCCGAGCTGTGCCTCCAGGCCTGGCACTGATCTCCGCTTTGACTCTGAATCTGACCCAGGGCCCCTGGGCCAAGAACTCTCTGTCCTGGAGGGCACCCACCACCTCCTCCCAGGACCTAGTTCCCTCTGGGCTACGGGGTGTGCAGGTGGGAACAGTCACCTCACATGGGGCCAGAGCGATAGCACAGCGGGAGGGCATTTGCCTTGCAGGCTGCCAACCCGGGTTCGATCCCCGGCATCCCATATGGTCTCCCAGGTACCTCCAGGAGTAATTCCTGAGTGCAGAGCCAGGTGTAGCCCCCTGAGCATCACCGGTGTGACTCAAAAAGCAAAAAAAGAAAAGCAGTCACCTCGGAGAGGCGAAGCACTTGGAGCGCCGCCCCAACTTCCCTGTAACGCCACGGACCCTGCCTCAGCCTTGTGAAATGGAAAGGCAGTTTAGCAGAGATACGGTGATGGCACAGGGACTGAACAAGTCGTGGCTGCCTTGCTAATGGGGGAGACCCACACAGGGATGTGACACGCCGACCGGCATAGGCGGTAAGCATGTTTCCCTATGGGCCGACAGGGCGCTGTCTCTGCTATTGGCCGACAGGGCACTATTTCTACGGGCCTTAAGGGAAACAACAGACACAGGAAAGAAACTTTCAATCTCAGGCGCATGGAGCAATCCAAGTCCACCTAGGGACAGTCAAGCCTTGCTCCAGGTCCTTCACCCATAGGTGCCCCCAAAGCCAACCTCTCCCCACCCCCCAACTGGATCCCACACGCTAAGGAAGGGCACCATCGCCCCGCCATGTCTGCCGGACACAGACCAAGAGTCCCAATAGCACACTCCTAGCGCTCAAAACGTCTAAGATGGAAAGCCAGGAAGTAACAGGGCTCCTGGCAGTGCCTCGCCAAAGGGGCCCACTCAGGCACTCCTCATTTTCAGGAGTGCTCGGGAGAAGGCTCCATCCGTCCCTGCTCAGGACCGTGTGGCCGTAGTGGCAGGTCGGGTTATTTGCAGAGTCGCAGCTACACCAGAGCCTTTCAGGGAACGCTGGGAGCTGCTCCCACACAGTCCAAGCATCCGCCACACGGTCGAGCATCCGCCACTCAACCACTGCCACGGGCGAAGCGCCACTGATCCGCAAATGAAATGCTCGACCCTCCAATCTGTCAGGTGATAACAACAGCTTTGGCTTTGGGTGTTGGGGTTGACAGACTTGCTGGTTTCATCTGCCAGTGTTTTAAGAAACATTTTCACTAATTAGTTGGGGAGAATTATGACTCTGTTCCAAGAGTTACTCAACTGCTACTTGAAAATAATAAGGTTAGACATGGGAAGAGGCCATGTTTGGGTTCTTCTGCTGGTGCTAATGAAACACATTAGCCTAATCGAACACTCAGGCGCCTTCTCCGGCTCGCCTGCTGCTGCATCTTATTAGGCAATGACTCTAGTTAAAGGCACCACCAGGCCCAACACCCTCTGCCATCAGAATGTAGACTCCTCAGACAGACGGCGAGATCCTTCCCGACACCTCAGGGCCTCGGCACCACGCACGCAGAAAGACACCTCGCCCCACCCCCCTGCATCTCTCTGCAAGCGTCTGACAACATCCATGATGCTCACACGGGTTATTTCTGCTTCGCATGTTTGCAGAGGATAAATGCTAAAATGTTAGCGCTGGGCAGAAATCCTTCTTATCAGTAAACTCATAGTAAAATTGAATGTGAATTTAGGAATGACACACTGTTAAGCTGCTGAGACAGTGCAGCCGGCTTACCACAGGCACAACCGAGAAGCCGGGACACATTTCTCTACTGGAAGCCTCTCTCCAACACAGGGAGGGCATTCTTCACGCCCAAGACGAGGCTTCCATCAAGAGTGAGTCTGTTCCCGGAGACACAGCCTGGCCATGCCCTCATTCCGACTTCCCTACAGGGGAGGCACCACAAATTTCCCTCCCACAGAAGAGACAACAGAGACGGGGCACACTGCTTCCCAGAAAGGCTGGGGGTCCCAGCTGGAAATGGCAGAGGAAATTCTCTCACTATGGAAAAGGCACAGGAAAACCACTGGGGAGGGGAGGGAATGTGGGGACATTGGTGGTGGGAAATGGGCACTGGTGGAGGGACGGGTGCTGGAACATTGTATGACTGAGACCCATTTATGAACATCTTTGCAATTGTATATCTCACGGTGGCATGATTTAAAAACATTTAAAAAAGAAATTCTCTCATTTATTTTTAGTTTGGGATTACCCCAGTGGTGCTCAGGGAGCACCTGAGGCAGGCTCGAGGACCCACTGGGCAAGCTGGACTGTGGGCACGACCCGCAGCTCAGCCCTGAGTCCTCCTAAGCCCGCCCCGACACCGAACCTTTAGGAAAGAGGCTCAGTGTCCATCAGCTGGGCAGCTTCCCCTTGTCCCGCTCCCTGCGCCTGCGTCTGCCGCGGTGGCCTCTCTCCCAGCTATAGAAAAGAGAAAGCAGCCAAGAACAGACTCTCTGTGGCCCAACGCACGCATGAGACAGACTCCATGGCTAGCACAGAAATCAACTCGTGAGAGGAAAACGTCAATTCGGTAGTATACAGGAAGTAAAAATGAGAACGCTTTACTAATAACAGTAATAAACAAGGTGGTCCTTGAAACATGCCTGTGAGAAGTGGATCATTATAATAAAATTTAAACAAGGCCCCCAGAACATGAAGTACAAACTTCTAACAGTTATAAAATCAAGAGTTTTGATTGGTATAGGCTAGATATTTGTAATTTTAAAACAAAAAGGGGCCGAGTTTTATGGCTCAGTTTAAGATAGATTTAGTTTACATTTCAGAATGGAAAAGTCAATGCGACAACTTCAGCCTTGGCAGGGGCCCTGTTTCATCAGTGCTGAGGGGAGTTTTAGGAGCCTGAGCTGCTGGGGAACCACGCGGTCCGGGCTGCTGAGCTGAGGCTGTGAGTGCTGAGGTGACCGTGGCTGACCACGCCTCCAGGCTGCTGAGCTGAGGCTGTGAGTGCTGAGGTGACCGTGGCCGACCACGCCTCCAGGCTGCTGAGCTGAGGCTGTGAGTGCTGAGGGGACGGCTGACCACGCCCCGGCTGCTGAGCTGAGGCTGTGGAGGTGCTGAGGGGACCATGGCTGACCATGCCCCCAGGCTGCTGAGTTGAGGCTATGAGTGCTGAGGGGACCACGGCTGACCATGCCTCCAGACTGCTGAGCTGAGGCCAGAGTGCTGAGGGGACCACAGCCTGACCACGCCTTCGGTTGCTGAGCTGAGACTGAGCTGGGCTGTGAGTGCTGAGGTGTCCACGGCTCTTAACGTACTTGTCATTCACCTTCTCAAGTCAACCACAGACCACTTGATTCTGGAGTCCAAGGAAGAACATATGTGGATTTCCAGCAGGAATCTGCCAATCCCATTCGTAGGGGCAAACAGAGCCATCTCCAAACCACTGCTCCTGAAACAGACCACCTGCTTGGAAGCGAACCACCTAGATGGAACTCACTGTCTCTGCATCCCAGAACTGGGTGGGAGGCAA
>JAJIBD010037634.1:0-10532 GCA_021461705.1 Cryptotis parvus
CAACGCCAAGGGCGGCAAGCACAGCAAATACGCCCGGCTGAGGGCAACCGCTATGATGGCATCTACAAGGTGAGCTGATGCCCCCAGTGTCCCAGGGGCCCCCATCCGCAGTGCTGGCCCTGACTCTGGCCCGTGCTGGCTGCAGGTGGTGAGGTACTGGCCTGAGAAAGGGAAGTCTGGCTTTCTGGTGTGGCGCTACTTCCCGCGGAGAGACGACGAGGAGCCGGGGCCCTGGACCAAGGAAGGGAAGGACCGGATGAAGAAGCTGGGGCTGACCATGCAGGTGCGCCGGGAGCGAGGGGCTGGCCCAGGGTCTGCCTCTCACCAGGGGTTTCCGTTTATTTGTTTTCTTTTGCATTTTGGGTCACACTTGGCAATGCTCAGGGGTTACTTCTGGCCCTGCACTCAGGAATTACTCCTGGAGGTGCTCGGGACCATATGGGATGCCGGGATCGAGCCCGAGTTGGCCACATGCAAGGCAAATGCCCTACCACGGACTATCACCCAGCCCCCACCAGGGTTGCTAACTTTGGGTTTTGGACCACTGTTTCCGACTCTGCGCTAATAATTACTCCTAGTGGTAGTGGTGCTGAGGGACCCTATGGGATGTCGGGATCGAACCTGGATCAGATGCTTGCAAGGCAGTTGCCTTCCCCACTGTGCTATCATTCGGCCTCTCTGGGTTTTTCTTTTTTTTATTTTGTGGGTGTCACACCTGCAATGCTAAGGGGTTTCTCCTGGCTCTGCCTCTCAGGAATTACTCCTGGCAGTGCTCGGGGACCATATGGGATGCCGGGATCAACCAGGCTGGCATGGGCCAGCTGTGTGCAAGGCAAACACCCTACCCGCTGGGCTATCGCCTCCGGCCCCCAACTGGGCTTTTTTTTCCTAACTAAAAGTAATGTCCAAGCTCCGAAGCGGTTGGCCCTGGCTATTGGCCCCTGAGCCAGTATGGTGCCTCGCCACACGGAACCTGCGCGGTTATAGGACTTCCGCTGGGTTCGGGAGAGCCCAGTGTGAGACTATCGCAGGGTCCTGCCGCCTTCCATCTCCTGGCACCCTCTGTCCCCTGAGCACAGCTTGTATGGGCCAAAATTCCCAAAACTAGCAAATTTCCAGCCAAGCTTCTTGTGGTGGGTTTTTTAAAAACTTTTTAAGGTGTGGTGGGTATTTCTGGGCTGCATCTGGCAGTACAGGCTGCTCCGGGGCTCACTCTTGGCGGGGCTGGGAGACCGTGTGGTGCGGGGGTTTGAACCCGACCCACCATGTGCAAGGCTAGCACCCGTCCCGCTGCTGTCGAAGCGCTCAGCCAGGCCCTTTGCTGTGTCCTTCAGTAAGAGTTGTTGGTTAGGAATGAACTTGCCTCTGCTTCCTGCTCGCCACTCCGGCCTCCAACAGCTCCTCCCCCCAAAAAAAAAAAAACTAAACCGGGATCAAAGACCACCAGACCTGTAGCAGTAGAGCCAGGGCCTGGTGGGACGAGAGGAAGGCCCGGGCTCGCCTCAGGGTGCCTGCAGTACCCCCTAGTCACCCTGCAGGCTGCAGGCCTCCCTGGCCCTGTAATTAGGTGTTTTCTGTTCCTGGTGGGGAGGCTGATAGGTCGGGATGGGACTATTTAAGGCATCTTAATTGCTACTGGGAGTCTGATAGTGCCTAGCCCCCTGGGGTTTGGGGGGGTACTACGTAAAACCAGAAGCCAGTTTGTCCTTGGGAACCACAGAATTCTGCAGGAAAATCTGAAGCGGCAGAACGGCCCCAGGGAGCTGGGACTGGGAAAGCGACTTCAGTGGGCTAGAGCCCCTGGCTCCCCGTGGGAGAGGTGGTCGTGACGGTGGCTGTCCGCGGCAGCCCTCACGTTCGCCTTGGAGGTGGGGGCTGTGCTGGCTGAGTTCCACTTCCTGGGGGCTGGTTTGGTGAGCTTGGCGCTTGGTGACCTGCCAAGCTGGAAATGCTGGGGGTGCCGGCCCTCACCTACATCAGGAAGATTGAGACGTGTTTGCTGTCGCTGGAGCTGCAGCTCGGTGGGGCGGGCAGGTGTCTGACCCCGCGGCCATCAGGCTCCAGGGCCCAGTACCCTGTATGGTCCCTGCACCCAGCCAGGAGTGTGCCTGAGCTCTGCTGCTGAGGGTGGCCTGAAACCTAAAAAACGTGTGTGTGTGTCTGTCTGCCGTCCGTCCTGGCCCCTGAGGGTCCCATGTAGCCCCATCATATTTTCCTCCGCTCCCAGTACCCCGCAGGTTACCTGGAGGCCCTGGCCCGGAAGGAGAAGGAGAAGGAAAACCTCCAAGAAGGATGACGATGAGGCCGAGTCCATGGACGGGGATGACTGCGTGGCATCCAAGAAAGGCAAACGGAAGAGCAAGTCTGCAGGTGAGGCCGGGGCGCCAGGGTGCGGGGCTCGTGGGGGGGCTGCCCGGGACCCCCAGCCTCACCCAGTTGGCGCCTCTCCCCAGAGGGTCAGTCCAGCACCGAGTCCCCACTGCGGGCCACCCCGAAGAAGAGCCGGGTGGAGCCGCTCAGCCTGACGGCACAGCAGAGCCAGCTCATCGCCGGTGACAAGAGCAACGCCAAGCTGTGGGCCGACATCCAGGGCTCGCTGCAGGGGGCACGGTGAGTCTGGGGGTAAGGGTCGGCGGGCAGACCCCTACCCGGGCACCCCGCCCTGGGTACCCACCTCCATCTGGGGTTGGCCCCTTGCCTTTCCCGCATTTGTCTGTTTCCTTTGGTTTTTGTTTTTTGGGCCATGCCCAGCAGTGCTCAGGGTTGACGCCCCTGACGCTGCTCAGGGATCACTCCTGGTGGCGCTGGGGATCCTTTGGGATGCTGGGATTGAAACGTGGTTGTCCATGTGCAGGGCCAGCTCCTCCTTGCTGTGCTCTCTCTCTGGCTCCTCTCCTATCTTCAAGCTCATCTTCCTCCCCATCTCGGGGACCTGAGCTGTCGGTCCCTGTGTGTCCGTCCGTCCTCCCTTCTAAGCCTTGTGTCCGTCCGTCCCTCCTTCTAAGCCTTGTGTCCGCCCGTCCCTCCCTTCTAAGCCTCCTTCTAAGCCTTGTGTCCGTCCGTCCCTCCCTTCTAAGCCTCCCTTCTAAGCCTTGTGTCCGTCCGCCCTCCCCCTTCTAAGCCTTGTGTCCGTCCGTCCCTCCCTCCTAAGCCTCCCTTCTAAGCCTTGTGTCCGTCCCGTCCCTCCCTTCTAAGCCTTGTCTCTAGGCTGTGGGCACGAGGGTGCACAGTCCAGCTGCGGGCGCCCCTTTAGCTTCAGGTGGGCTCTGAGCATGTGGTGGTCCCCCGGATCTCAGCTGAGCCTCCTGATAGCGGTTGGGGGGTACGGGTGGAGGATGAGACTAAGAGAGGCCAGTGAGTGTCCAGGAGGGCTGCCTGGGAGGCGCTGGCCTCTGACTTCACACTTCACATCTTCCCTTCCCTTTGCCATCCCCCAGTTCCAGCTGTTCCTGAGTAAGGTGGAGGAGACGCCCAGTGCATCTGCTGCCAGGAGCTGGTGTTCCGGCCATCACCACTGTGTGCCAGCATAATGTCTGCAAGGTGAGGCGGCCCCCTCTCCTTTCCAAACATTCTAGAACCTTCTGTCCTGCCCCATGCACCCCTAGCACACTGTCAGTCCTGGTGACTGAAGGTTCATGGGAGGGCTGGGCCCGGCTAATGTTGCCCCAGTGGCTGGACGGTCCCCACACCTGGGTCATTGAGACCCTCATATCCTGCAGTCTAGAGCCTGTCAGGCAGCTCTGGGTGGGGTTAGCGGCAGTGTGAGTGTGGGAAACCCACCGGCTCCCCACTGTGGCTGGTCCTGTCCCCACGCATCAGGCTCCCTCTTATCCGCTCTTGCTGCCTCCAGCTGGTTTCTTCTGAGCCTCTGAGAGGCGTTGAGGCTCTGGCCATTGTGGACAGGACACACCTGGGTGCATCAGTGGGTGCATGTCCTGCTTGGGTGGTCCTGGGGCCAGATGGTCCTTGGGCTGTTATGCGCTAGGACCGGGGTGGGTGCCCTGTGCTTCCATGGGTGCTTGGGGACGATTAGCGCAGAGAGCAGCCGGGAGAGCACCAGAGCCTCACCGGCCTGAGTTGCCAGAGGTCAGGACTGTCTCTATGGCATTCCCACCCCTGTCCTCTTTGTTGATATTTTTTGTTTTGTTTTTTTTGGGTGCTTCTCAGGGGTTCCTCCTGACTCTGCACTCAGGGATCGCTCCAGCAGTGCAGGGGGACCCTATGGGGGTAAGGGGTTGAACCCAGGTCGACCCATGTGCAAGGCCAGCGTCCTCTTTTGCTCTCCTAATTCTCTAACTCCCTGTTTTTTCCCTTAAGTTATATGAATCCAGGTCCGTCCCAGTGTAAACTTAGATGTGGGAAAGCGAGGAAGCGGGTGTTCTCTGAGTGAGCGCAGTCTGTGCCCAGAGGGCAGAGTCGGGGCTGAGCGAGCGCGCCCAGCAGCCAACCCACTTCCCCCCGCAGGACTGCCTGATCGCCTCCCTTCCGGGCGCAGGTGTTCAGCCTGCCCGGCCTGCCGCTGCGACCTGGGCGCGCTACTCCATGCAGGTGAACCAGGCCCTGCAGGGTGGTGCTCAACCATCTCTTCCTGGCTACGCAGTGGCCGGTGATCCTCCTCTTCCTTGTCTTCCTCCTCCGGCACTAGCGGGTTAATTTAAAGATGTGTCGCTTCACTCTCCCACCCATCTCCTTGCCCTTAGGAGCCTTCTTGTTCCCTAGATTTAGGTTAGCTTTATGCTCCTCCCCATCTTTCCTTCCTCCCTGTCCATCTGTAAAGTTTTAGAATTGAAGTGAAAACAGTTGAACTCTCAAGCCTCCAACCTGCACCATTCTGTCGAGACATACAGTTTTCCTCTTGGCAGATAAATGAAAAAACCAGCACACTTCTATTTTCTGAGGTCGGAGCTGGGGTGGGGGGAACCTCCATTATGGATGCTGCCAGGGGGCCTGTGCCCCTTTGAGCTCAAGCTCCAAAGCCCCCCCATCCCTTCCCCCAGGGCCTGGCCTGCTGACACCTCCACCCCGGTGGTGTGAGCTGAGGGCATCTTCCGGGCAGCCCCACCTCTGACTGCCTCCCGTCAGGCCTGAGCAGGCAGCAGCTGGGGTGTCTCTTGGCCAGAGGGGTGGGAAGAAGAGGAATGTCCTGTGCGGTCCCGTGTAGATGCGCGTCAGTCTGTCCTCAGCGCCACCTCTTCCATGAGCCTTCCCAGGCTGGCAGAGCTGGAGGCTCCCCACCCCAGAACTACCTCTTCTGGAGCCTTCCCCTCAGACGGGCCGTCCCACAGGGGTCCCCCGCCCCTCCTCCCCAGCTCTGGAAGCCATGTTCAAGTGCCTCACGGTTCGTCCCGCCTAAGCACAAGGGCTTTTCTTAGCACTGTACTGTCGGTCGGCACGCCCGCCACTCCGGACCACTGGTCGACCCGCTTCTCTACCGTGCCAGGAGTTGTCCAGAGCCGGCCTGGGTTTTGTCGACCCTTATCAGAATTTTTAAATTTTCAACCCGCCCAGTGAGAATTTCAGCGCGAGGAATATATATGTATTTTTTTTTAAATAAATGAAACACTTTGGCTAAACGAAATTATTTTTTTTGTGTTACTGTATATGTTACGGAGAAAGTCTATATAACTTAAGGTTTTTTTTGTTTTTGCCGTGGTGTGGGGGTATTTTGTTCGGTTTTTATTCTTGGCTTTGTATTTGGGGGATGGATTTTTATTTTTTTTCCTAACTTTACCAAAGTTTGCAGCTTAATACCTCAACTCGAACAGGACGATATTCTTTTTTAAATTCCACGCCACTGCAGACAAACTGGAAAAAAATGTTTATCTTCTAAAGTTTGAGGGTGTTTTTTTCTTTTTTTTCTCTTCTTTCAGTCGATAATCTGTTAGGAAGAACCAAAATGCCCGTAGGCTGTTTAGTAAAAGTCCAATATCCTTTGTCCAGGTTTTAGATTTCTCAGAATAAATGACTTTTGCAGATTTCTTCCGTTGCGTCTGTGTCCTCTTTACAGAACCTACAAGAACACTGAGCTCACTACACCCAAAAAACCTCTGGTGGCAACGGAACCATAGGGGATGGGGGGGTGGGGAGTTGTTTGCTCTTACACGGCCCGCAACTTCTGGGAATCAGCCGGTATTCCGTGGCAAGAGTGTAGCTGAGCGTAGAGCCGGAGCAGCCCTTGCTGAGAGCAGTCCCCTCGGTGGGAGAGTGAGCCTGGGGTTCAGCTGACCCCAGCACCCAACTCCCTTTGACCTTGGACCCTCGGTGGGGGCTGGACTTGATCGTACTTAGAGCTTCAGTGATAATGGTCACTGGTGGTCTCCCCAGCTTAAAGATCAGCTTTACTCTTTAAATGTCAGATACTGATGTAAAGCCGAGAGAGTACATTTGGTAGGGCACCTCTACCTTGCACACCGCCATCCAGTTCAATCCTGGTTGTCCCAGAGTTCCCGGAGTGCCACCAGGAGTGCCCTGAGAGTGCAGAGTTGTGAGAGTTTCTCCTGAGCACCTCCACAAAACAAATGACCCTAATAATAGTTTTTCATAGGAGATTTATTTGAGGTTTTAAATACAACTGACTTCCTGGGGCTTTCTCTCCTGACTGCTCAGGAATTGCTTCTAGTGGGGGCCCGGGGTCGCTTGGGCGCCGTGGATTAGGAACCTACATTGGTGCACACAGCGCGAATGCCTCTCGGGTTGTACTTTTGCTCTGGTCCTAGTGGTTGCGTGAGGCCTTCCAGGTTCCTTGTACCACACTGTGCACTAGGCCCCAGTTCTCAAGGGAGAGTCCATCAAGGCAAACCAGCTTTTTTTTTTTTTGCGCTTGGGTCACACCCGCGACGCCAGGGGTTACCTCCTGGCTCTGCACTCAGGAATTACTCTGGCGGTGCTCAGGATCATATATGGGGATGCGGATTGAACCTCGGTCGGCACAGGCCAGCCAACACGTGCAAGCGCGTAAATGTTCCTACCACCGCTACATCGCCTTCCGTCCTTTATCATTTTTGGGACCACCTGGCAATGCTCAGGGCTACTCCTGGCTCTGCACTCAGGAATTAGTCCCGGCGATGCTCAGGGCATCATATGGGATGCCGGGAATCTAACTTCGTAGAAATGAGGCAAACGCCTCCGCTCTGTAAGCAATACCCGGCCTGGGAGACCAGCTTTGAGGGGTGGGTGTACCTCAGATAGGGTCGTTTCAGAAAAAATACCAGGCAGGTGGGTAGATCAGCTCCAGAAGGGGAGAGAGGGCTGCGTCCTGACTCAGCTACTGTTCCCTCAACTCAGGCAGGTTTGAGCACGTAGCTCGGGAAGGCTGTCACAGCAGATGCTGGAGTCAGTTTAGCCGACAGCAAATGTGGGGTTGCAGGGAGATGAGCAGTGGACAGAGCCTTTGCCCCTTATAAAAGTTCAATCCAGGCTTGATCTCACTCTATGGCTCCCCAAGCACCACCTGAGTAATTCCTAAACATAGCTACGTGGACCCAAAAGCCAAAATAAAGAATTGGGGCCCCGTTTTCCATCGTGCACATGAGGTCAGCCAGCTAACGCCAGCCCGTAAACGAGGAACTGCCCTTTCCAAGCAGGTAGACAAGTTCAGAAATGGACCCCCACCCCATTGCAGCCAATGTTCAAAATCAGCTATTTGGGGCTGAAGATAGTACAGCGGTGGCATTTGCCTTGCACGCAGGGCACTTGGGCTTGAGCCCCAGCATCCTGCTGGCGGTCCTCTCTGAGCACCTGAGTATTCCCTGAGTGCAGAGCTCAGGAGTAAACCCTGAGCATCGCCGGGTGTGACCGGGCAATGCCCCCCCTCCCCCGCACTGACTATCCACCCCACCTGGTATTTTTCCTGAATGTGAAAGTTAACTACCCCTTAACTCACCAGTGGATCTTGTATGTGGCCATCAAAGCCTCGATATCCGGCACCCATCTGGTTCCCAGCCCTGCTTGTAGGGTCCCTCGGAGCACTAAGCTTTTTATTTTTTTATCTTTGGGTCCACCTGGGCAATGCTCAGGTGTCTCCTGGCTCCCACTTAGGAATTACTCCCTGGCGTGCTCGGGGACCATATGGGATGCCAGGGATCGAACCCAGGCCGACACGGGTCGGCCGCTTGGCGGCGCGGCGCCCTTCTACCGCTGACTCCGCCCCAACACTAGTTTCTGCCTCTGCCCTCCCAAAAAGAACCCCAACAAGCTACCCTAAGTGCCGAATACAACGGTACCCCCCGAGTGACCCCTGGAGCGACCCAAGGCCACAACTGGGAGTAAATCCCCACAACACTGCGTGGTCTAGATCCAGCCTCCCCATATCCCCACCTCCCAGAAAAAAGACTCAAAAAAAAAAGAGGTCGGGCTTAGTAAATTAATCTGCCTCCTAGTGAATGGTGTGTTCCATGTCCTTATTCTGCATCTGATGCTTTCTCACGAAGACCAGTAGGGACTACCACTATTTCCTAACATTTTGAAGCCCTTCCAACCTGGAAAAGAATTGTATGAAGATCAGAGAGGACAATGGGAGGGTGAGCATGAGTAGACGTGACTTGATCCCCTTGGCACCCCAAGTAGGGTCCCCTCGAGCACTGACAGGAATGTTCCCTAACCACGGAGCCAGAAGTAAGTTCCTCGAGCTGGGTCACCAGGTGTGGCCCCCCAAAGCAAAACATTGCTAGAAAAGAAACCAAACCAATTCTTATTTAGAATGCACAAGTTTCTTCACCCCATAGATGGCATTTAAAAAATAGAGGGAGCGGGATGGCTAGCACCTCGGGGAGGGCATTTGCCTTCACCGTCAGGCCTGCCCGAACCCCGGTATCCCATATGGTTCCCCAGCTACCGCTTAGAGTGATTCCTGGAAAAGCAGAGCCAGGAAGTAAGCCGTGAGTATCGCTGTGTGACCCCAAAAAGGAAAATAAATCAGAGGGAAAATGAAATGCCCTCCAGCAATGTTGTTTCAAGGTATTTAGGCCTTACCTGGTATGCGGATTGGGGACAGTGTTGGGTCTTGGGGCTGAATCGTGGCAGCATTGAGGCTAGTGCCCTTCCAGCCTCTGTCCTTTGATGCTTTTTTAGCTTCGTCGCACCCAGCAATGCCTCAGGAAAGTAACTCCGACAGTGCTTGGGGACCATATGGGATCTGGGGATCGAACTCAGGTTGGTTTAGGTAAGTAAACACTCCCACCCCTTGACCATCTGGGCTCGGTCTAGTGCTTTTCTTCGGGTCCCATTTTCTAAAAAAAAAGGAAACCCAACTTCTCTCTTTAGAATAAGTCTCAGTTTTCTCACGAGAGTGGGGAGAAAGTGTCCTTTTTTTCTGTTCATTGATGAAAAACACTGGGTCAGAAAAAGCATTGAGCTTAAACCAAGCCCAAGCCTTTGTCTCCATAGCAAAACGCTTAGCTGATTACCTAGAGAATTCTGGACCACTACTTGCACGGCAAATTCTGCAGGATATATGAGGGAAATATGTGAGCTAGTGCAGTGAATTTTAAACCCCGGCTTCCAACTGAGACATAGTTTAGTAATCCCAATGCTTTGCCCAGTGTTTTATCAGGTCCATCGGCCTGTGCAACACTTTTGAAACAATAGCATACCCTGAGCAGTTTAAGTATCCCTGAAGTACAGGCTTGGATTACAGCACAAGGAATTCACAAACTAGCAAAAATCTGAAGCTGGATAAGATAGTGGGTAGGGTGCTTTCCCCTCGTGTAAGCAGCTGATGCGGATTTTTTTTTCGTTTCTTTGGGGCCCAATCGGGGGATGCCTAGGGCTACCCCCGGCTGTGCACTCAGGATTCACTCCTGCAATGGCTCAGGGGTCCTATGGGACGCCAGGATGGAACAGAGACTGTATGCAAAGCAAGCACCTTACCGCTGTACTTGTCTTCGTCCAGACTTTCTGTTTATTTATTTATTTTTAATTTCTTGGCTTTTTGGGTCACACCCAGCAATGCTTAGGGTTACCGTGGCTCAGACAGGAATTACCCTGACAGTGCCAGACCATGTGGATGCCAGGGATCGAACCCTGGCCCGTTCTGTGCAAGGCACCAATCCCACTGTGCCATCACCCAGCTCCCCAATTTGCTTATTAACTGCCTGGGCGCGGTGTAAACCAATCCTCTCCACCTGGGACCCCATTCGGTTCCTGAGTCTGATCTCTGAGTGGAGAGCCAGGAGTAAATCTTAGAGCACAGCTAAGTGTAATCCTAAAGCAACATCTAAAAGTGCAAACCTGCATTCAAGTTGAACACTGCTACCAGCGGAAAGACAGAGAGTGCCCCCATTTCTCTGCCTGGTTCCTACTTAAAATATGATACCCTGCTCACTTTTTGCACAGTTGGGGAGGGCAGAAGATTCTGGCAAGGTTTATCATGTTTGGTTTCATTGGGATGCTATGACTAAAGTAGCCATGGACCCTCCGCCAGAGAGGCTGCGCCTGCTGAGTCTTGAACCAAGGTCAGAAACGATCAACTCGTAGAGGATTCAGTCCTCCTTGAAAAGCTTTTGTGGAGGCCGGAGCCATAGCACAGCAGGCCG
>JAJIBD010037635.1:0-10352 GCA_021461705.1 Cryptotis parvus
GGAAGGGAAGGACCGGATGAAGAAGCTGGGGGCTGACCATGCAGGTGCGCCCGGGAGGCGAGGGGCTGGCCCAGGGGTCTGCCTCCCACCAGGGGTTTCGTTTATTTGTTTTCTTTGCATTTTTGGGTCACACTTGGCAATGCTCAGGGGTTACTTCTGGCCCCTGCACTCCAGGAATTACTCCTGGAGGTGCTCGGGGACCATATGGGATGCCGGGGATCGAGCCCGAGTTGGCCACATGCAAGGCAAATGCCCTACCCACTGGACTATCACTCCAGCCCCCCCACCAGGGTTGCTAACTTTGGGTTTTGGACCACTGTTTCCTGACTCTGCGCTAATAATTACTCCTAGTGGTAGTGGTGTTGAGGGACCCTATGGGATGTCGGGGATCGAACCTGGATCAGATGCTTGCAAGGCAGTTGCCTTCCCCACTGTGCTATCATTCGGCCTCTCTGGGGTTTTTCTTTTTTTTTATTTTGTGGGTGTCACACCTGCAATGCTAAGGGGTTTCTCCTGGCTCTGCTCTCAGGAATTACTCCTGGCAGTGCTCGGGGGGACCATATGGGATGCCGGGGATCGAACCAGGCTGGCATGGGCCAGCTGTGTGCAAGGCAAACACCCTACCCGCTGGGCTATCGCTCCGCCCCCAACTGGGTTTTTTTTTCCTAACTAAAGTAATGTCCAAGCTCCGAGCGGCTTGGCCCTGGCTATTGGCCCTGGAGCCAGTATGGTGCCTCGGCCACACGGAACCTGGGTGTGCGGTTATAGGACTTCCGCTGGGTTCGGGAGAGCCCAGTGTGAGAGACTATCGCAGGGTCCTGCCGCCTTCCATCTCCTGGCACCCTCTGTCCCCTGAGCACAGCTGCGTATGGGCCAAAATTCCCAAAACTAGCAAATTTCCAGCCAAGCTTCTTGGTGGTGGGTTTTTTTTAAAAAACTTTTAAGGGTGTGGTGGGTATTTCTGGGCTGCATCTGGCAGTACAGGGCTGCTCGGGCTCACTCTTGGCGGGGCTGGGGAGACCGTGTGGTGCGGGGGTTTGAACCCGGACCCACCATGTGCAAGGCTAGCACCCGTCCGCTGCTGTCGTAGCGCTCAGCCAGGCCCTTGCTGTGTCCTTCAGTAAGAGTTGTTGGTTAGGAATGAACTTGCCTCTGCTTCCTGCTCGCCACTCCGGCCTCCAACAGCTTCCCTCTCCCCCAAAAAAAAAAAAAACTAAACCGGGATCAAAGACCACCAGACCTGTAGCAGTAGAGCCAGGGCCTGGTGGGACGAGAGGAAGGCCCGGGCTCGCCTCTCAGGGTGCCTGCAGTATCCCCTAGTCACCCCGTGCAGGCTGCAGGCCTCCTGGCCCTGTAATTAGGGTGTTTTCTGTTCCTGGTGGGGAGGCTGATAGGTCGGGATGGGACTATTTAAGGCATCTTAATTGCTACTGGGAGTCTGATAGTGCCTAGCCCCTGGGGTTTGGGGGGGTACTGCGAAACCAGAAGCCAGTTTGTCCTTGGGAACCACAGAATTCCTGCAGGAAAATCTGCGAGCGGCAGAACGGCCCCAGGGAGCTGGGACTGGGAAAGCGACTTCCAGTGGGCTAGAGCCCCTGGCTCCCCGTGGGAGAGGTGGTCGTGACGGTGGCTGTCCGGGGCAGCCCTCACGTTCGCCTTGGAGGGTGGGGCTGTGCTGGCTGAGTTCCACTTCCTGGGGGCTGGCCTTGGTGAGCTTGGCGTTTGGTGACCTGCCAAGCTGGAAATGCTGGGGGTGCCGGCCCCTCACCTACATCAGGAAGATTGAGACGTGTTTGCTGTCGCTGGAGCTGCAGCTCTCGGTGGGGCGGGCAGGTGTCTGACCTGCGGCCATCAGGCTCCAGGGCCCAGTACCCTGTATGGTCCCTGCACCCAGCCAGGAGTGTGCCTGAGCTCTGCTGCTGAGGGTGGCCTGAAACCTTAAAAACGTGTGTGTGTGTGTCTGTCTGCCGTCCGTCCTGGCCCCTGAGGGTCCCATGTAGCCCCATCACATACATTTCCCTCCGCTCCCAGTACCCCGCAGGTTACCTGGAGGCCCTGGCCCGGAAGGAGAAGGAGAAGGAAACCTCAAGAAGGATGACGATGAGGCCGAGTCCATGGGCGTGGATGACTGCGTGGCATCCAAGAAAGGCAAACGGAAGAGCAAGTCTGCAGGTGAGGCCGGGGCGTCAGGGTGCGGGGGCTCGTGGGGCGGGGGGGCGGCCCGGGACCCCCAGCCTCACCCAGTTGGCGCCCCTCCCCAGAGGGTCAGTCCAGCACCGAGTCCCCACTGCGGGCCACCCGAAGAAGAGCCGGGTGGAGCCGCTCAGCCTGACGGCACAGCAGAGCCAGCTCATCGCCGATGACAAGAGCAACGCCAAGCTGTGGGCCGACATCCAGGGCTCGCTGCAGGGGGGCACGGTGAGTCTGGGGTAAGGGTCGGCGGGCAGACCCCCTACCCGGGCACCCCGTCCTGGGTACCCACCTCCATCTGGGGTTGGCCCCTTGCCTTTCCCGCATTTGTCTGTTTCCTTTTGGTTTGTTGTTTTTTGGGCCATGCCCAGCAGTGCTCAGGGTTGGCGCCTCCTGACGCTGCTCAGGGATCACTCCTGGTGGCGCTTGGGGATCCTTTGGGATGCTGGGATTGAAACGTGGTTGTCCATGTGCAGGGCCAGCGTCCTCCTTGCTGTGCTCTCTCTCTGGCTCCTCTCCTATCTTCAAGCCATCTTCCTCCCCATCTCGGGGGACCTGAGCTGTCGGTCCCTGTGTGTCCGTCCGTCCTCCCTTCTAAGCCTTGTGTCCGTCCGGTCCCTCCTTCTAAGCCTTGTGTCCGTCCAGTCCCTCCCTTCTAAGCCTCCCTTCTAAGCCTTGTGTCCGTCGGTCCCTCCCTTCTAAGCCTCCCTTCTAAGCCTTGTGTCCGTCCGTCCCTCCCTTCTAAGCCTTGTGTCCGTCCGGTCCCTCCCTCCTAAGCCTCCCTTCTAAGCCTTGTGTCCGTCCGTCCCTCCCTTCTAAGCCTTGTCTCTCTAGGCTGTGGGCACGAGGGTGCACAGTCCAGCTGCGGGTCCCTTTAGCTTCAGGTGGGCTCTGAGCATGTGGTGGTCCCCCGGATCTCAGCTGAGTTTCCTGATAGCGGTTGGGGGTACGGGTGGAGGATGAGACTATGAGAGGCCAGTGAGTGTTCCAGGAGGGCTGCCTGGAGGCGCTGGCCTCTGACTTCACACTTCACATCTTCCCTTCCCTTTGCCATCCCCCAGTTCCAGCTGTTCCTGAGTAAGGTGGAGGAGACGTTCCAGTGCATCTGCTGCCAGGAGCTGGTGTTCCCGCCCATCACCACTGTGTGCCAGCATAATGTCTGCAAGGTGAGGCGGCCCTCTGCCCTTTCCAAACATTCTAGAACCTTCTGTCCTGCCCCCATGCACCCCTAGCACACTGTCAGTCCTGGTGACTGAAGGTTCATGGGAGGGCTGGGCCCGGCTAATGTTGCCCCAGTGGGCTGGACGGTCCCCACACCTGGGTCATTGAGACCCTCATATCCTGCAGTCTAGAGCCTGTCAGGCAGCTCTGGTGGGGGTTGGGGGGCGGTGTGAGTGTGGGAACCCACCGGCTCCCCACTGTGGCTGGTCCTGTCCCCGCGCATCAGGGCTCCCCTCTTATCCGCTCTTGCTGCCTCCAGCTGGTTTCTTCTGAGCCTCTGAGAGGCGTTGAGGCTCTGGCCATTGTGGACAGGACACACCTGGGTGCATCAGTGGGTGCATGTCCTGCTTCGGGTGGTCCTGGGGGCCAGATGGTCCTGGGCTGTTATGCGCTAGGACCGGCGGGTGGGTGCCCCTGTGCTTCATGGGTGCTTGGGGAGGTCGAATGGCGAGAGGGCAGCCGGGAGAGCACCAGAGCCTCACCGGGCCTGAGTTGCCAGAGGTCAGGACTGTCTCTATGGCCACCCCACCCCTGTCCTCTTGTTGATATTTTTTGTTTGTTTTTTTTTTGGGTGCTTCTCAGGGGGTTCCTCCTGACTCTGCACTCAGGGATCGCCCAGCAGTGCAGGGGGACCCTATGGGGTGTAAGGGTTGAACCCAGGTCGACCATGTGCAAGGCCAGCGTCCTCTTTGCTCTCCTAATTCTCTAACTCTCCCTGTTTTTCCCTTAAGTTATATGAATCCAGGTCCGTCCCAGTGTAAACTTAGATGTGAGGGAAGCGAGGAAGCGGGTGTTCTCTGAGTGAGCGCAGTCTGCGCCAGAGGGCAGAGTCGGGGCTGAGCGAGCCAGCGCCCAGCAGCCAACCACTTCCCTTGCAGGACTGCCTGGATCGGCTCCTTCCGGGCGCAGGTGTTCAGCTGCCCGGCCTGCCGCTGCGACCTGGCCGCGGCTACTCCATGCAGGTGAACCAGGCCCCTGCAGGCGGTGCTCAACCATCTCTTCCCTGGCTACGGCAGTGGCCGGTGATCCTCCTCTTCCTTGTCTTCCTCCTCCGGCACTAGCGGGTTAATTTAAAGACGTGTCGCTCACTCTCCCCATCTCCCTGACCCCTTGAGGGAGCCTTCTTGTTCTGGTTGGGTTTTCGTGTTGGCTTTGCGGCGCCCCCGCCCGTCATCTTTTCCTTCCCTCCCTGCTCCATCTGTAAAGTTTTAGGAATTGAAGTGAAAACAGTTGAACTTCTCAAGCCTCTAACCTGCACCCATTCTGTCGAGACATACAGTTTTCCTCTTGGCAGATAAATGAAAAAACCAGCACACTTCTATTTTCTGAGGTCGGAGCTGGGGTGGGGGGGGAACCTCCATGTGGATGCTGCCAGGGCCTGTGCCTTTTGAGCTCAAGTTCAAAAGCCCCCCCCATCCCTTCCCAGGGGCCTGGCCTGCTGACACCTCCCACCCCCGGTGGTGTGAGCTGAGGGCATCTTCCGGGGCAGCCCCACCTCTGACTGCCTCCCGTCAGGCCGTGGGCAGGCAGCAGCCTGGGTGTCTCTTGGCCAGAGAAGCGGTGGGAAGAAGAGGAATGTCCCTGTGCGGTCCCTGTAGATGCGCGAGGGTCTGTACTCCGCGCTGCCACCTCTTCCACGAAGCCTCCCCCAGGCTGGCAGAGCTGGAGGCTCCCCACCCCAGAACTACCTCTTCTGGAGCCTTCCTCAGACGGGCCGTCCCACAGGGTCCCCGCCCCTCCTCCCCAGCTCTGGAAGCCATGTTCAAGTGCCTACGGTTCCGTCCGCCTCTAAGCACAAGGGCTTTTCTTAGCACTGTACTGTCGGTCGGCACGGCCGGCCACTCCGGACCACTGGTCGAACCCGCCTCCTCCCGTGCCAGGAGCTTGTCCAGAGCCGGCCTGGGTTTTGTCGAACCCTTATCAGAATTAAATTTTCAACCCGCCAGTTGAGAATTACAAAGAGGGAATATATATGTATTTTTTTTAAATAAATGAACACTTTGGCTAAATGAAATTTTTTTTTTGTAGTTACTGTATATGTTACTGAGAAAGCTATATAACTTAGGTTTTTTTTTTGTTTTTGCCGTGTGTGGGGTTATTTTGTTCTGTTTTTATTCTTGGCTGTTTTGTATTTGGGGGATGGATTTTATTTTTTTTCCTAACTTTACCAAAGTTTGCAGCTTAATACCTCAACAGAACAGGGATATTTTAAATCACGCCACTGCAGACAAACTGGAAAAATAATGGTCTTCTAAAGTTTGAGGGTGTTTTTTTTCTCTTTTTTTTTCCTCTTTGGTCGATAATCTGTTAGGAAGAAACAAAATCCCCTGTAGGCTGTTTGTAAAAAGTTCAATATTCTTTGTCCAGGTTTTAGATTTCTCAGAATAAATGACTTTTGCAGATTTCTTCCCGTTGCGCTGTGTCCTCTTTACAGAACCTACAAGAACACTGGTCGCCGTTGGGTTCCAAATACCCTGGGTGGCAGCCGGAACCATAGGATGGGGGGGGTGGGGTGGGGAGTTGTTTGCCTTACACGGGCCCAACCCTGGAATCAGCCGGCATTCCGGGTGGCAAGAGTGTAGCTGAGCGCAGAGCCAGGAGCAGCCCCTGGGCTGAGAGCATGTCCCGTGGGTGGGTGAAAAGCCTGGGGCTGTGCTGACCCCAGCACCCAACTCTTTGACCTTGGACCTCGGTGGGGCTGGACTTGATCGTACTTAGGGGCTTGTGGCCACGGGTCACTGGTGGTCTCCCAGCTTAAAGATCAGCTTTACTCTTTTTAAATGTCAGATACTCTGATTTGGGCCGGAGAGAGTACATTTGGTAGGGCACTTACCTTGCACACCGCCATCCAGTTCAATCCTGGGTTGTCCCGTAGTTCCCGAGTGCCACCAGGAGTTCTTGAGTGCAGAGTTGTAGAAAGCCCTGAGCACCTCCACAAAACAAATGACCCTGATAATAGTTTTTCATAGGAGATTTATTTGAGGTTTTGGGCCACAACTGACTTCCTGGGGCTTTCCCCTGACTGCTCAGGAATTGCTTCTAGTGGGGCCCGGGGGGTCGCTTTGGGATGCCGGGATTAGAACCTACATTGGTGCACACAAGGCGAATGCCCTCGGGCTGTACTTTTTGCTCTGGTCCTGGTGGTTGGGTGTGAGGCCTTCCAGGTTCTGTACCACACCAGTACCAGGGCCCCCAGTTCTCAAGGGAGAGTCCATCGTTGGGGCAAACCAGCTTTTTTTTTTTTTTTTTTTTTTTTTGCTTTTTGGGTCACACCCGGCGACGCTCAGGGGTTACTCCTGGCTCTGCACTCAGGAATTACTTCCTGGCGGTGCTCAGGGGACCATATGGGATGCCGGGGATCGAACCCGGGCCGGCAGCAGGCCAGCCACGTGCAAGGCAAATGCCCTACCACTGGGCTATCGCTCCCGCCCCTTTATCATTTTTTGGGGGTCACACCTGGCAATGCTCAGGGTTACTCCTGGCTCTGCACTCAGGAATTAGTCCCGGCGATGCTCAGGGCATCATATGGGATGCCGGGAATCGAACTTCGGCCGTGTCGAGGCAAACGCCCTCCGCTCTGTGCTATCACTCCGGCCTGGGAGACCAGCTTTGAGGGGGTGGGTGTACCCCAGATAGGGTCGTTCAGAAAAAAATACCAGGCAGGGGTGGGTAGATCAGCTCAGGAAGGGGAGAGGCTGCAGTCCTGGACTCAAGCTACTGTTCCCCTCAACTCAGGCAGGTTTGAGCACGAGCTCGGGAAGGTCACAGCAGATGCTGGAGTCAGTCTAGCCGACAGCAAATGTGGGGTTGCAGGGAGATGAGCAGTGGACAGAGCCTTTGCCTTGCATGTGTCTGATCCAGGCTTGATCCCGGGCACTCTATGGCTCCCCAAGCACCACCTGGAGTAATTCCTAAACATAGCTGGTGTGACCCAAAAAGCCAAAATAAAAAGAATTGGGGCCCCGTTTCCATCGCACATGAGGTCAGCCAGCTAACGTCAGCTCCCGTAAAACGAGGAACTGCCCTTCTCCAAGGTAGACAAGTCTAGAAATGGACCCCCACCCCATTGCAGCCAATGTTCAAAATCAGTTATTTGGGGCTGAAGATAGTACAGCGGGTAGGCATTTGCCTTGCACGAGGGCAACTTGGGTTTGAGCCCCAGCATCCCATATGGTCCCCCGAGCACTGCCAGGAGTAATTCCTGAGTGCAGAGCCAGGGAGAAACCCCTGAGCATCGCCGGGTGTGACCTGGCAATGCTCCCCCTCCCTGCACTGACTATCCACCCCACCTGGTATTTTTCCTGAATGTGAAAGTTAACTACCCCTTAACTCACCAGTGGATCTTGCATGTGGCCATCTGGGGTTCGATATCCGGCACCCATCTGGTTCCCCAAGCCCTGCCGAGAGAGCCCTGAGCACTGCTTTATTTTTTTATCTTTTGGGTCACACCTGGCAATGCTCAGGGGTTTCTCCTGGCTCTGCACTCAGGAATTACTCCTGGCGGTGCTCGGGGGACCATATGGGATGCCAGGGATCGAACCCAGGCCGACACGGGCCGGCCGTGCAAGGCAAACGCCCTACCGCTGGACTCCGGCCCCAACACTGCTTTCTATGCCTCTGCCCTCCAAAAAGAACCCCAACAAGCTACCCTAAGTGGAAAAAACAACGGTACCCTGAGTGACCCCAGGAGTGACCTCAAGCACAACTGGGAGTAGACCCCACAACACTGGGTGTGGTTCCAGATCCAGCCCCCCATATCCCCCCCACCTCCCAAGAAAAGACTCAAAAAAAAGAGGTGGGGGCTTAGTGAATGAATCTGCCTCCTAGTGAGCGTGTGTTTCATGTCCTTATTCTGCATCTGATGCTTTCTCACGAAGACCAGGTGAGGACGACCACTATTTCCTACATTTTGAAGCCTTCCAACCTGAAAAGAATTGCATGAAGATCAGAGAGGACAGTGGGGAGGGTGTAGCAGACGTGGGTTTGATCCCCGGCACCCTATAGGGTCCCCCTGAGCACTGACAGGAATGTTCCCTGAACACGGAGCCAGAAGTAAGCCCTGAGCGTCACCAGGTGTGGCCCCAAAGCAAAACATTGCATGAAGAAACCAAAACCACCTTCTATTTAGAATGCACAAGTTCTTCACCTAATAGATGGCATTTAAAATAGAGGGAGCGAGCACCTCGGGGAGGGCATTTGCCTTGCACGCTGCCGACCTGGGTTCGAACCCGGCATCCCATATGGCTCCCCAAGCACCGCTAGGAGTGATTCCTGAGTGCAGAGCCAGGAGTAAGCCGTGAGCATCGCCAGGTGTGACCCCAAAAGGAAAATAAATCAGAGGGAAAATGAAATGTCTCTCCAGCAATGTTGTTTGGTATTTGGGCCTCACCTGGTATGGGATTTTGGGGGACAGTGTTGGGTCTTGGGGCTGGAATCGGGGGTGGCAGCATGTGAGGCAAGTGCCCTTCCCAAGCCTCTGTCCTTTGATGCTTTTTTTTTTTGCTTTTGGGTCACACCCAGCAATGCTCAGGAGTTACTCCTGACAGTGCTTGGGGACCATATGGGATGCTGGGGATCGAACCCAGGTTGGCCTTGTGCAAGGCAAACACCCTACCGCTGGACTATCTGGCCCGGCTCTGGTGCTTTTTCGGTCCCATTTTCAAAAGAAAAGGAACCCAACTTCTCTTTTTGAGAATAAGTTTCAGTTTTCTCACTGTGAGAGGGGGTGTGTGTGTCCTTTTTCTGTTCATTGATGAAAACACTGGTCAGAAAGCACAAGCAACCGCGCTGTGCCTTTGTTTCCATAAACGCTAGCTGATTAAATAGAGAATTCTGGACCACTACTTGGCAGCTAATTCTTGCAGGATATATGAGGGAAATATGTGAGCTGTGCAGGAATTTTACCCGTTTCCAACTGACACATAGTTTAGTAATCCCAATGCTTTTGCCCAGTTTATTTATCAGGTCCAGGGGCCTGTGCAACACTTTTGAAACAATTGCATACCCTGAGCAGTTTGAAGCATCCCTTTGAAGGGCCAGGCTTGCTGGATTACAGCATTAAGGAATTAAAACTAGCAAAATCTGGCTGGATAGTATAGTGGGTAGGGTGCTTTCCTTGCAAGCAGTTGATGGGATTTTTTTTTGTTTGTTTTTGGGCCCCACCTGGGGATGCTCAGGGGTTACTCCTGGCTGTGCACTCAGGATTCACTCCTGGCGGGGCTCAGGGTATCCTATGGGACGCTGGGGATGGAACACAGACTGCATGCAAAGCAAGCACCTTACCTGCTGTACTGTCTGTCCAGACTTTCTGTTTATTTATTTATTTTTAATTTTTGGCTTTTTGGGTCACACCCAGCAATGCTTAGGGGTTCTCGTGGCTCTGCATCCAGGAATTACTCCTGACAGTGCTTGGGGGACCATGTGGGATGCCAGGGATCGAACCCCTGGTCTGCCCCTGTGCAAGGCAAACGCCATCCCACTGTGCTATCACTCCAGCTCCCAATTTGCTTATTAACTGCCTGGGTGCTGGTAACCCAATCCCTCCACCTGGGACCCCATCTGGTTCCCTGAGTCTGATCTCTGAGTGGAGAGCCAGGAGTAAATCTTAGAGCACAGCTAAGGTGATCCCAAAGCAACATCTAAAAGTGCAAACCTGCATTCTCGGTTGAACACTGCTACCAGCGAGACAGGAGAGTGCCCCGCCTGCCTGGTTCCTACTTAAAATATGATACTCCTGCTCAATTTTTGCACAGTTGGGGGAGGCAGAAAGATTTGCTATCATGTTTGTTTCATTGGGGATACAGGACTAAAGTGGTTACGGGACCTCCACAGAGAGGCCATGCGCTCTGCTGAGTCTTGAACCAAGGTCAGGAACGATCAACTCCGGAGAGGATTCAGTCCTTTGAAAAGCTTTGTGGAGGCCGGCCATAGCACAGCAGGCC
>JAJIBD010037638.1:0-28924 GCA_021461705.1 Cryptotis parvus
TTTTGTCTTATTTTGGTTCTAGGGAACTACTTAGTGCTTGGGGGGCTACTGCCAGGTCTGTGGTCACTTGCGCCCAGTCTTTTTGCATGTGTGGAGCCTGTTGTGCTATCCCATCTCTTTGGTCGAAACTTCCATAATTTTCACCTAAAGTTTTACATTTAAATTACGTAGGGCAGTGTCTAGTCCATAAAAAGTACTACATTAATATTAGCTAGGTTTTTTCCCCTGTTTTGGGTCACACCCGGCAGTACCTAGGGGTTACTCCTGGTTCTGTGCCTCAGGGGATCATATGGGATCTATGAGATCAAACCTGGGCCGATGGCGTAAAGCAAACATGCTACCTAATGTACTACTGCTCTGGCCCCATATTATTATTATTATTATTACTATTTTTTTCGGTCACCACCCTATGCTTAGGGGCTTACTGTGCTTCTCAGGAATCACTCCTGGCGGTACTGGGACCATAATGGGGCTGGGGACGAAGCCAATAGGGGCGGGCCAGGGCAAGGTCGGTAACGCCCAGCCCCTACCAGCTGGCTTTCTGGCCCCAAACCCCATATTGTTATTTGGTTTTGAGCTCACCTGGCAGTGTTCAGCTTTCTCGTGGCTCTGTGCTCAGGGGTACTCCTGGTGGAATATTGGCTATTGTTATCATTATAGGAGTGAAAATCTTAAAATAGAACCAATTTTAAGATCATGAGCTGTGAATAAACCAACCTCGAAATGCAAAAGAATTCTGGTTAGTTACCTAAAATGGTAAAACAAAGCCTTGGGTCGAAGCTGCCCAGACAGCTGTAGCCTCAGGCCAGGGCTTGTAGGCACCTCAGCACCTCATCATTGAGCTCCCCAGGAAACATAATGTACATGTTGGGAATCCTAGTCCAACTTGGACTGAGTGGTGTAGAGAGCCAACCATAGCTTTCCTTCGTAACACCAACTCAAAAGTAGTATCCCATCAACTTCAAGTCCCCATCCTGACGTAGAAACATATAAACCAACATCTGACATGTGTATGACACTCAGTGTTTGGTCTCTCACAGTTCTCATCTTCCCTCCACTCAATTCTCTGGACTACTTGAATTCCTTTCCACCCAGAGCAGACCTTCTATTTTTATCCATTTCCGGGTTTTAGTTAAAAAACATAACATCTTGAGATATCTGACCTGACTTCTCTTTTGATGGAGGTTTAGTTTAACAGATCTACTAGGCCCCTAATCTAACTAATCTCACTGTTTCTATTCCCCCTGACCCCATCGTTTCTATCATACTTCCGTAACCTCCCCCCTCTTAGTGACTTGCACTTCTGATTCACTTTCCAAAGTTCAAAGAAGACTCTAAAGAAGAACCCAATCTAATCAGATCTCTTTTCTGGTTAAAATGCTTCCAGTGGCTCTCCATGCCCTCTTATGCAGTTCAAACTCCATAGCATGTAATTCAATTAGCACTGCAGCCTGTTCTCTCACTTCATCATGTGCTAATTATATAGAATCATGAGGCTTTGGATTCAGCTTAGTCACAGCTCCTACAAGAGAGGTCTTCTCCTACAGTTCACTTCCCCGATCCAGGCTGTGTTGAATTCTTTTACTCTTCCCATTATACCTGTCCGTATCTTCTACTTATAGCATTATTATGATACCTTAATACAGTTTCTCCCTATTGGACTGTAAATTTCTTGGAATTGTAAAGGAGAGCTGCAACGCTTTTAATCATTGTATCCCCCATAATTTAGCATTTTTCTCATACATATTTTATAATACTTGTGGATTATAAGTGAATCTATTCATTTGCCTAAGATCATAATTAGAAAGGTAGTAAGAAGCTGGAAAGATGATACAAACACATTTGTTTTACATGCTGTCGGGCCCAGTTCAATCCAAGCACTCCACCTGAGGAATCCCTGAGCAAAGGGCCTCTGAGCACCACTAGAATATGGCCCAGATCAACACCAAGAAAACCAGTAGGATTTCTTTTTTAGCTGAAATTAGAAAACAAAGAGACCATATATACCATCTTTTGGATGAAATTAAGTTCTGATCATAAAGTGAAAAAGCACTTAAAATATATCAGGCCATGTTGCTTGAGTTGTAGTAACTGTGACCTTACGAGGATTTTTGGTGATAGATGCTTCCTTTTCACTTATCATTCGATTCTTAATTCCTTTACCATGACATTTTATATTAGGATGCAAACTTTTATATTTACATTTGCTTTAAGAAACAATGATAGAGAAAAACATGGAAATTACAACCTGAAGAATAACTTTTATTTCCCCAATTATACAATGAGTTTTTTTAAATAACAATCTGTCATTTTTTTTAAAAGGGAAAAAGAAAATAATCATATAAAAAACCCACCTTCCAAGAGATGTAGTGCTTATTATTTTTGCTTATTTCTCTTGTGTTTTCTTCTACTTACATTGCATCAGCAGCATTTTCCCCTGAGTTACCCACCTTTCACTTCGGCCCCTCTCAGCTCATTCATAGAGTCTATGTCCCCTGCCTAGCATACTTGCTTTCTCCACTCCTAAACAAACTCCCTCGCTACAGAAAATCAAAGCATATTGGTGTAAATGTGACCACATTCTACTTCTGAAACCTTTCTAATTTCTAGCCTATAAATTTGGCTACATAAAAATGTACTTGCTTAATATACAAATAAAGATGATTATTTTACCTATGACACAAGAGGCTTATTAAACAACTCCTTGTGTTTTGCTTAGGAGTCTCAGATTGTTTCATTTCCCTAGATAATTCCTGATAGGAGAGTAATATTCAGTATATTTCCCTTCACATTGGGAAGGTTGTCCCTTGCCCTCCCTCCCAACCTAAAAAACACTTTTTATCTTTATCTTTGCCAAAGAATAGTTGAAAATGCAGTGTGGGCTTGTAATCTTAACCCAGCCTTTATAGATGGAGCCTTATACTTGGGCCCTCCCTTGCTTTCTCCAGGCAGATGTTCTTTAGAATGTGAATCTTGAACCAGCTACATAACTCTGGGGAAATATTGTAAGAAGTGTAGCTTCTGGCCGTGGAATAATAGTCCAGTGGATAGGGCGTTAGCTTTACGCGGCCGGCCCATGCCGACGGTTCCATCTCTCGGCATCCCATGTGGACTCCCAAAACACCATCAGGAGTAATTCCTGAGTGCAGAGCCAGGAGTAACCCTCAGGGGCATCCTGGGTGTGACCCAAAAAAGCAAAAGAAAAAAATTAAAAAAAAGAAGTGTAGCTTCTGGGGCCCAAGCAATAGCACAGCAGTTAGATTTGCCTTACAGCGGCCCACCCAGGTTCGATCCCGGTATCCCATATGGTCCCCAAGCACCGCCAGGAATAATTCCTGAGTGCAGAGCCAGGAATAACCCTGAGCATTCCGGTGTAATAAAAAAAAAAGTGTAGCTTCTTAGACCCACTACCAGCCCAAAAAGTTCGAATTCAGGTGTTCTCCAGGTGATTCTTAACAATATGCTAGAAATTTAGAGCTGCTGTTTCAAGAATGAGAGTGTGTTTTACCTGAATTCGGCCTCCAGTTTTTCTCAAACTTTCTAAACAATAAACCAAGGACTGCCTGGATATTTGCACACTGACCAATATAAGTAAATCCTTATAGCTACAAACAGCAGCCTGTTAGCACACAAACACCATCTCTTTAACTGACCTTCCTGAAGCCGGCTTTTTCTTTGACTAACATCTGTCATCACAGCCTGCAGCATCTCTAATTACTGTAGCCTGTCTGGCTGGGTTCTGTCTCTGCAGCTATAGCTACTCTGGTTTACCCTCTCTATCACCTGCTCCCTCTGAACTTATCTTGCCCCTAACTTCTAGTCCCTTTGGGTCTTATTTGATTCTTAGATCTCACCCCTTCTCTCCCAATCTTGCCAGATGGTTTAAGACATGGCTGGAGAAGGCAGATGGAGGGAGAATGCATCAATCCTAATTAAAACAAAAGTCCAAATAACACTAAGGTATAATAATGACTTAGATTGCTTAGAATTCATGAAAAAAAGAAAAGTCAGTCATTTCACTATTAGCTTGATTTTTGAACAAGGTCAGAGTTATCTACTCAAAAAAAATATTTATTCTCCAAAATGCAGAGTAAAAAAATAGATGGGGGGCCGGAACGATAGCCCAGCGGGTAGGGGTCCTGTTTTGCAGGCGGCCGGCCTTATGCCGGCCTGGTTCGATCCGCAGATCCAATATGGTCCCCGAGCACCGCCAGAGTAATTCCTGAGCAAAGAGCCAGGAGTAAGCCCCTGAGCATCGCTGGGTGTGACCAAAAAAAAAGTCAAAAAAAAAAAAAAGATGGGGTAAAATTAGTAAAAATAGAAATGGTCAATGGGGTAAATGGGAGATAGTATAGTGGGTAGAGTGCTTTCCTTGCACATGGCCAACATTCAGTCCCCAGCATCTCATATGGTCATTCAAGCCCACCAAGAGTAATTCCTGAGTGCAGAACCAGGAGTAACCTCTGAGCATTGCCAGTTGTGGCCCCCCAAACAAACAAACAAAAGAAATAGTCAAGGAAAAGTTCCTGGAGAAATAAGTTTTTAGCTTTTTCTATTAGAATAACACAAGCCTAGGTGATGAAGATCACATTCCAACTGAGAAGAAGAGGACAAATCCAGGCAAATGCAAACTGCAGGAAACCATAGTGAAGGGGCAGAGCTGACTACTGTCCTTTTATCCAAATATGCTGATTTTTAAAGACTCTTGCGTAATTTCTCTGTAAGATGGAGATGAGAAAAAGATGAAGAAGCGGATGGACGGTTTCAGATGATGAGATGGTAACACACAAAGGACTTCCAGATCACAAAGCATGAAATCTGTGAAAACCATCAAAGGCCGCAAAGAGGTTAGCCAAGTATAGAGTTGTTTGTCCTGATTAGCAGCAAAAATCCCTGCTATATCATCATTGATAATATTAATAACCCTTAAATTAGGGATTGCAATGGTAGAGCAGCAGATATATGCAAGATCCTTTATTCATATCATGTATAAGAGCTCTGGAAATTTAGAAAATGGTAATTTCCTAGCCTTCCACAAAAGGTACTATTCTTATATGGCAAATTATACAGTTGGAATGAGTACTCAAGGCCAGCCCAACACAAAAGCAAGAAAGCAACTAGAAAAAAAGGACAGAGATTTGTTTTAACCAACCATACATGAAGATTAAATAGTAAAGGTTTATTTATAAAAATATATTGTCTTTGGGGCTGAAGTGATAGTCCAGCGAGTAGGGCATTTGCCTTGCACGTGGCGAACCTGGGTCCAATTCCCAGCATCCCCATATGGTCCCCAAGCACTGCCAGGAGTAATGAGTAATTCCTGAGCCAGGAATAACCCCTGAGCATTGCTGGGTATGACCCACCAAAAAAGCAAAAACATTATATATAATATATTATATATTATGCATATATACCATATAAACATATATCTTACAATAACTATATATCATATATACAATTTTATATATGTATTTATTGTGCCCAGAAAGCAATGGAGGATTTTAGTTTATAGTATTGACTAATGTTCATTGACATTGTCCCAAGTAAATCATAAATTAAAAATTATTTTTGTGTCAACGTGGTGCTACAGCAAGTAGCATCACTTGCTTTGCACACAGTCTACATGGGTATAATCCCCAGCACCCTCTATGTTCCCCTGATTACCTCCAGGTGTGGCACAAAAACAAAAAATTCATTTTTGTTATTAGAAATTAGAATTTGTAGCTTATATATCCAACATAGCACCAACTACTTTGCAGGGGTGGGGCGAGGAGGAAGTGTGTTCCCAAGTTGGACATTGCTGCAGTCAGTGCCTGAGATACCATGGTGCTCCGGGCCTTTCATTCTCAGCAGACATACCTGGGCCACCCCAGTGGTGCTGGGAACCTACAGGGCTGCACCTGGTGATGCTGAGGAAATCTGTGTTACTGGGATTCCAACATGGATCAGGCACACGCCCAGAATGTGCCCCTAAACACTACAGGGTGTCTCAGAGACTTTTTTTTTTAGTGTCTTGTTTTAATTTGAGGGCCACACCTGACAGTGCTGGATCTGAGTTCAAGGATCACTCCTGGTACTCGACCCTGTCAGGCAAGGTCCCTACCCACTGTACTTACTAATCCTTCCCCCAACCCAGGTCAACCTCAACCAACATTTTGAGTATGAAAGTTACAATATCTTTTGCACATTTAAAAGGTAATTGATTCTATGATCAGAAAAATGAAAAAATTATTACTGTAATTATAAACATTTTACATTCCATCAAATTTCAAAAAGTTTGAAATAATAACGTGTTTCTGTCTTCGGTGGGTATGGTTCACTAAATGACAATCATGTTTCTCTCCTCAGGTGCGGTATGGCTCACTGAAATACAAAGTGAAGAAAAGACCACAGGTGTATTTTTTAGTCATGCACATCAAACATCCCAAGACAAATTATGATAATATGCCAACTGTTTTTTCTAACATTCAATGTAGGCTTAAAATGTTTATTTAAATTGTGTTGGTGATAAGGCCTACTTTCATTAATTTAAATTTTATTTCTTTAATTGTTACTTATAAATCATGACAACTTTGCATAACTGCATGAAAGTAGTTATGCATGGCTTATTTTTAGATATTATTAAAAATAATTATGCTGTTTCAATTTCCTCAACAACATTGGGTTACCTGGTATATACATTTGAACACAAACCCACAGTATACTTGAAAGGAGTCTTTTTTTTTGATCCAAGATACAGCAACCTTAATGGTATTGTGTTATGTTTACCTCCATTTATATTATACCTGTCACATGAGGATAGTGATTAAATATGCCTCTAATCCAGCAGTGATAAAAGGCATCATGTAGATAAAGTGTGTCTTATGTGTTCTTTACATTTTAAAATACCGGTTTTCCATCATTAACTGAAAGTTTTCTATACAAATATTTGAAAACCCGATATCCACATAGCACTTTCGTTTCCCAACTAGTTTTGCACACTTGAACATTGTTTACTTATTTACATCTGTACATTTATGTTTTGTTGATGCAATTGTTCTCTTTCATATTCTGAAATGTCATATTTGTGCCTTGAATTATATCATCTCTTTTCCTGTGGGGATTGTTAGATTCATTTGATTTTAATAATAGAAAAATATAGTTGATAGACCAGTTTTAACTATTTTTAATTATATTCTCTAGAACTAAGAAGTATAAACCTTAGTTTTCCATATCTAACTCCACATTGTAGTTGAACTTGGCATGGTTTTAACGCTGGTTACTTTCAGTTGTTGATAGTGATAGCTTTTGTGGAATAGAATCAGATCAATATAGCACTTAAGTCTTTTCTAATTTGTGAAATTATCCAACAGTCAAGCTGTTTTGCAAATTTAGCAGTGATGTGTGTTACCACTAAATCTGGCATTAATTAGAATTATTTAAATCCTTTGACCTAAGATAATTTCCATTTAAGACTATAGAATAGATATTAGGAAAAAATTTTTCTTGATCTAAGATAATTTTAGTTATTGAGCTTTTTCATGCATTTTTTAGGTATTGTTGATAACATTGTATTATGAATCTTGTCAATATTTCTGGTGATGGTGTTAATTATCACTGATCAAATTTGTACAGCTATACTTATTTAGATAATTTGACTATTATACTATTTTTCCAAAAGTGAAAATAGTGACCTTTTTAACTTTTAAAACATTAATCCAATCAGCAGTGTATATTCAGGACCTCAGAGTGCTGGCAGGAATAAAAAGTTACACAAGTACCTTACTGAAAATCATACTTTTCTGGACCGAGTGATAGTTCAGCAGTTAGGGCATTTGCCTTGCATGTGGCCGACCCAGGTTTGATCCCCGGCATCCCATGTGGTCCCCGAGCACCACCAGGAATAATTCCTGAGTGCAGAGCCAGAAGTTACCCCTGAGCATCTCTGGGTGGACCCAAAAAAGAAAAAAAAAATCATACTTTAATTAAAATTTCTTTTTTTATATATACCTTTTTTTTTTGATGTCTTTCTTAGACATCTTTTCTAGAATATTTTCTACATGACCTCAGACCTCACTTCTTACATTAACTACAAATTCTTTTAACTTCACTCCCAGTCATTAAATCTATGGGTATCGTCATCTATTTTATGTTAATTAATATTTATCCTCTTAGTTCAGAACAGATCCTCTAATCTGTGTCCAGATTTTCTATGTATTCTAATTATAAACTTTTGGAAGAAAATGCTACACCAGGCGTGTCTTTCCTGTGTAAAAGCAGTGCCATCTCAAATTATCTGACATGGTCATGTAAGTGATTTTGTATCAAAAACATTACTTGTAAGGGCTAATTTGAATCATTTCATCTTTTTTGCAAGTCTAATCTCAATATAATGACCATTCTTTGTTATAATAAACTCATACATGCTGTTCAAGTGAAAAGAATTATTTAACCCTTTATATATCTGGAAACAAACTTAACAAAAAACAAATAATCTCTAATTAATGCAACTCTGTTTAATTATATTCCTTCATACAATGCATCTATTATACTGGTATATCCTTATAAATAACTGATATTATTTTGCTATGACTTATTTTCTCTCCTTTTCTTACCTTTCTTAAATTTTGCTTCTTTTTCAGCATGCTCTTTAACTTTTAACTTTTTATTGTCTTAAACCTTCTTTTAGTAGTGGTGGGAGACCCACACCAGGCCATGCAGTGGGAGTGTGTGTGTGGGGTGGGGGGTGTTCTCCAAATTAAGGGGTTGCTCCTGGAAAATGTTCTGAGAACCATATTGTGCAAAGTATCAAACCTAGGCCTCTCACGTACCAGGCATGCAGGCATGCACTCTAATTCTTTAAGCTATCTCCCTAGCCAAAATTTGTTTCTTTTAAGATGCCTCTTAAAGAGGAAAACTGATTCCTTGACTCAATTCCCTCTCTCTCTCCTACCACCACCGCCTGGCAAATGAACATAAGATACTGCACAAACCCATTTATGGCATAATTTTGGAAGCTGTTGAGAGGTGATCCAGAAATTAGGGCCAATATTTTATGATATATTCATTCGTCTTACTCAGTAACAATTTTGAAAGCTAACTTAGAAGAATTGAGGTCCTGGAAAGATAGCACAGTGGTTAGGGTGTTTGCCTTGTATGTGGCCCACCTGGATTCAATCTCTGGCATCCCATATGGTTCTCTGGTCACTGGCAGGATTTATTCCCCGAGTGCAGAGCCAGGAGTAACCCCTGAGCATTGCTGGGAGTGACCCAAAAACAAAACAAAAAAAAAAAGAAAGAAGAATTGATTTATTCCCTTAGTTTACTATATTTTTCCAATGAAAAGTGAGGCAGAAATAAGCCTTATTGCTCTGTAATTGGATATTTAATTAATTACATAAGATTACCTCTACTTATTTAACTATATGTATCTGGAGTTGCTAGAAAATAATACTGCCTGTATTATTGACTCATTATACATACTTGACTACATAAATTGATGAAACAGAATGATCATTGTGTTTTCAGGGAATTTAATTCATATATCACCACCAAAGATTATTACAGTGTTATGAAGTTTGTAAATACTCCACTTTAATCTAAAATATTAGATGAATGTTTCCTTTTGGAATAACACGTTATGCTTTTGGGATGCGTGAACTTTTGTGTTGTTAAAAATGATAAAATGCTGCCTTAAGTAGTTTGTCTTTTTTAATCAGAATGAACTAAATTTTTTCTTGTATTGGAAGAATTAAAGAGTTCCTCTCTACTGACAAAAAAATTCCTTTCTTGGGGCTGGAGCTATAGTACAGCAGGTAGGGTGTTTGACTTGCTCACCCCTGACCTGAGTTTGATCCTCCCAGATGGTCCCCGAGCACCACCAGTAATAACCCCTGAGCATTGCTGGGTGTGACCCAAAAAAAAAAAAAAAAAAGAACAATTATTTTCTTTGTTTTCTCTTCTTTAGGTTGATTCACTTTGCAAAGGTATTTGATAAATTTTGAGATTGTGTTACTGTTATTTTGCATTGTATGTTTCTTAACTGACACATTTTAGAATAAAGCTTTTTTAAAGGTGTTTTCTTTCCCCTTAGTGTTTTTAAAGTTAACATTCTAGTATCCTATAGATTTAATGTGTATTAAGTCCTTAAACATTGACCTTAAATTAACACTTTTGCTCTAACACTTTCTAAATCTTTGTACTTTAATAGTTAAGAGAAAGATTTTGTAATTTTTAAAATCTTTTGTAAAGACTATCTTTAAACCTAGTATGGGGTAAATTTGCAAAGGTGTTTTTTGAAAGCTTAAATATAAAATAAACTTGTTTTATTAGTGACATGTGTTATTTTCTTGTGTCAGAGTACGTTTGGTTTCATTAATTGATATTTATTACGAGGGTGTCAATTGACTAATAATAGACAACACATGCACATAGTTAAGATTCACTGTATCACTGTCTACCCGTTCATCATCAATTTGCTCGAGCGGGCCCCAGTAATATCTCCATATGTCCTGTCTCATGCTAGTAGAGCCCAAGGGCATCTGCTTGCTCCAGGAACATAAAGAGCCTCAATCCAATCCAGAATGAGGTATGGAGCAAATTTAAAAGACCATATTTGTATTCTTGGTATAAAGAAACACCACTAAGATATTGAATTTGGATGTTAGAAAGGGAAGATAGGAAATAACTATTACAGAAACCCTGTTTATTATCTTGTGTTGTTTATCTGTATCAGGCATGAAATCAAAAAACAAAATTCAGTTTTTATTCTAAAAAGTTCCTGGAGTTTCATCTGTTTTGTTATTTTTTTTGTAAAGTCTAGTTAATTTATTTTTGTTTTGATGTTTGGGGTCCACAACCATTAGGACTTTATTCCTGGGTAACTCTTGTCCAGAAAAGCTATGTGGTGTGGACTGTACCACCTTTTCCAGCCCTGCATCTGTTTCATTTATTTGTTTTGGGGGCCACATGCAGCAGTAATCAGAGGTTAATCTTGGTGGGGCTTAGGAGACCAGAGAGGATATTGAGGCTTGAAACCAGGTTGGCAGTGTTTAAGGCAAGCATATAAGGCAAGATGCTATACTATCTCTCCGGCCCTCCATCTGTTTTGAAGTCATTTATCTGAGCCAGAGAGATAGTATTGCAGGTCAGGCACTTGTTTTGCATGTGGCCAACCCAAGCTTGCACCCCAGCATCCAGTAATTTCCCTGGAGCACCACCAGGAGTGATTTCTGGTGATTTCAGGCAAAGAGTAACACCTAAGCACTACCAGGTATGTCTTCAAAACAAAATTAAAAAAAAAAAATTAAAAAGTAAAAAAAAAATTAGTCATCTAATCTCACATTTAAGTGTTAGAGCTAAATCCATGTTAAATCCATGTTTAAAGAGTGAAGTTTTCCTGTCACTTAAGATATAAAATGTGCATTAAAGTACACTTGGATGTTTTTTTAAATTCTTCCTTTCTTTCATTCGCTCTATTTTTTCTTTATTTCTCTCTTTTTTTGGACCATACCCAGCAGTGTTCCAGGCTTACTCCTGGCTCTGTTTAGGGTTCACTCCTGGTCATGTTTAGGACCAAATACGGTCCAGCGATGAAACCCTGGTCAGATGCATGCAAGGAAAGTGCCTTACGGACTCTTCTGTCTCTCCTGCTGGGTTCACTGTTCTTGGAAAAGAGGTTCATGGAACAAAAATCTATCAAACTGATACATTGTTCACTGGGAAACATTTTCTAGCTTCAGAAGTGCACATGGCAAGCATGAGGCCATGCGCTTACTCCCCAGTGTCACTCATGTGCTGTGTTCCTGAGTGACTGCACTGTCTAGGATCGCTCGTAAGGGAAAATAATTGTCATTAATTTAAATGCAAAACTTTAATTCTTCCAGAACCTAAACAATAACCTAGCAAATCATGTCAAAATCATATTAAATCCTAATATCCAGAGAGATAGTTTAGGAACTTAAGTGCTTTATGCATGCAGCTGACTCCGGGGGCCGTAGTAATAGCACAGTAGGTAGTGGGTATGGCATTTGCTTACAGGCAGCCATTAAGGATTCAATCCCCATCATCCCATGAGTAAATCCTGAGTGCAGAGCCAGGAGTAACCTCTGAGCATCGCTGGGTATGACCCAAAAAAGCAAAAAAAAAAAGGAAAGAAAAAACAAATTTATGATGCCCCTATTCAGTTTTAATAACTAACACAAACAACAATTTGGTTTGAATGTTGTGAAGCAGTATCATCTCTGTTTAACAGTTAGAAATAAAATCTGTGACCCCCACCTAGGATTCACCAAAATAGTTGACTTCAGAATATTATTAAGTCTTTCAAATAGAATACACAGTTAACGTTAAAATTATTACTTTATGTATAAAATTAAAAGCTTCAAACCATGTTCAGATTAACTGAAGTTTTTCAGTCACTTGAAACTAATAATAGAGTTGGCTCTTAGAGTAACTTCAATTAAGAGAAAAAGGATGCTTTTCAAATGAAGAGGAAAAATAAAGACATAATTTACTGTAATTTATTGGCTAAGACGAACAGGAAGAGATTTGAAGAAAGGAGAGGGATGTAGCTTAAAAGGGAGGAGTATCCTCTCAGGAAGTGTTTTCCTTCCTTCCTTCTCCACCAACATTTGCTCCATAGCTTCCTCTCTTCAAACCACACCTTGTAAACCTTTTTTATGTGCTCCGTTCACAACAAGGATTTTTGTGTTTTTCTTCCAAAGTGGATTTTAGCTAATAGAACATACATACAAAAAGGACCAAGGGTTATTTTTTTTCCACAAGAGATGAATTTTATTCAGTCTTTACATTGAAAGTAAGTATACTCAGGCTCTATAGCAGGAGACAGTTTCCATATGTTATAGGAAAGTAGAACTATATTATTTATAGTAGACAGCATGCTGTGTAAAATTAAAACGTATAGCCGCTCCCAGGGAGGTAAATTAGACAAAGAAGGGAAGAACTGGGGAACTGTATGTTACTCTATTCTGAGATATGCCTATAAAATTTTTAATGGATCTTTAGCATAAAATCATAAGAGTTTGACACCATTTAAATGCCAATATTAGAAAGCATATTGAAGACTAAGAAGAAAAGTAAAAAGCAATATTGTAATCTGTGTGTGGGGGGAGTGTTTTAGAAAAGCAGGCACAAAGAAAGAGTTGTCATTAAAAGGATCTATCTTCCAAAGTGCAAAGTAAAGTTACATGGGATCTGGTTGATATTTGACCTGGCTGTCTCAAAGCACATTAGACTACAGCAAGTAATAATTACTTCCTCATTTAGATTAGACAATGAGTTTTCTCTGCAAGCTGCTTGCCTCTAAATAGATTGTAGAGAGTAATTGAAACAAGTTATACTGGGAAGCGAATGACCGATTCCTCAAAGTGTGAGAGCAGAGCTATGGTAACCTCTTAAGCTGGCCTTCATCCTGTTCCCTATTTAGGGAATCCGCAGTGCAGCCAGCGTTGAGTGCAGTCTGCGGCTCGCCAGCTTTATTGTTTAGACTTGAAGGGAAGGTCACATGCCCTCTTTGACAGAGAGGTTTATGGGCTCTCTCTAATTAGCAGCACCCTCCACCAGACAGACTGTTGGCCACCTTCCAAGAGCAGAGTTTGATAGCGGCCACTGATGAAGGAGAAAACAAGGTTATTTACCCGGTGACTATAATTCTTGGCGCAAGTTCTCTCCACACTCAGACACGTTTGCTTTTTGTTCCAACTTGCCTTCGGAATTCTGAGGCAGGCGAAAAGGGAGAGAAATGTGCCCGTGTATTTAGTAGCATAAGCAAATCCTCGGTTGGGCACTTTTTTTTTTAATGTTCTAGGACAACACAGTTCAACATCAAGTCCCCTAAAAGGCATGTTTAAAGCGTTTCTAGCACTGTAAATGCTTTGGGCTCCGTGCACACACATATCAAAAAAGGAAGTTTAATCTGCAACGTTTATGTATGTAATGCCAGTTGTATGTTAAGGACACTTACATGCTAAATAAAGGTAAAGATGTGATTGAGTTTACCAATTGCTAGTATGCTAAAAGCACCACGAATATATATGGCTTGTCTCTTTCTATCCTTTCCCTAGGACGGTAGGTTAAGCTGATAGAAATGCCTTTTGGTTGATAAAAACCAGATGCTCTATTTTTTGTCCTGTTTGCAGACGCAGCAGCGCTACAAAAGGCAATACTGCCCCCCTCGGCCGTCCGCCAATTGCAGGCGCAGGGAGCCTGGTCTCCCTCCACCAGCTACCTCGGCCATAAAAACCTTTCAAGTCTCCATTATTATTCCAGGCACATTCCAAGAGGGTTGAGTCACAGGGGTTCACTTGGCTTTTCTCCCGTCCCGATCTGCCTGTGCCGGGTGGGATACGACCTCCAACGTCAAATGTGGAATCCATAACCAAAGATTGCTGTAGGGCAAGTCCCAGATGCAACAACCCCTAACTGTAATTTCGCCCCCTAAGTATAACCTCACCCTCACCTCCCCACACCTGGAGTTTGCAGGCTGCGCACCTGGCGTCCCTTGGCTAGGCAGAGAGTCGCCTGTCAAAACATAGGGCTTCTCTTTGGGGAATCCCTTAGAGCTGCTCTATTTTCTCTGCTGGTTGGAGAAGCTTCTGGAGCTGTGCGGCAGAACTGTGCTGGAATTTTTTTTTTTTTTTTTCCTTTTTTAGGCCACAGTCCCTGAATGCTCTGAGGCCTGGCGGGGAGCCCTGGGGACTGAGGTTTCGAAGGCTTTTAAGTCAGCTTGAAGGGAAAACTCCCAGAGCCTCCCACGCGTCCGCCCAGAGTCACAGGCTGCCAGGCCCCAGGCGAAGGGGGTGGGGGTGGCGCACATCTGGCCGCCCAAGAGTCACATCTGGAGCACTAATCCCCGCACCCAGATGTTTCAAGAGCTGGGGAGGCCAAGAACCTCGAAGGGCGGGGTTCGCAAGCTGCAGCCCAGACAGCGGGGGTCGGAGAGCCGAGCTGGGGTGGAGGAGGAGGCTGGTGCCAACGCCGGCATCAGGGGTGGGATTTGGCAGGGGTGCCGGGAAGTGAACACCAGCTGGAAGAGGGCGGTTGGGCGCTAGCTGTGGTGGGGCCGCGCCAGCACCTCCCCACTGCCAGTTCGCAGAACCCCTCAGTGCGTGCGACTTTACCACCCAGTCCCAGGAGGTGATGAAGCGGGTAGGGACGAGCCGCACGTTTCCTGCGCGGGGAGGGAGGGCGCCGCGCTTGCAGGACCCCTGCGGGTGGGACTCGCCCCAGTTCCTCCAACCCTCTCCACGCCTGCTCCTGCCGGTAGGAGCTGCGGGTTCTTCCTGCATCTTCCCGGCGTGGTGAGGGGCATCATCGCAGACCCGGCGAGACCGGGTCAGTTTTTCTCTTCCCCCTCACTCCCCTCCTCTCCATCTAGACTTTCGCCAAAACCCGTCTCGGCGTGCGCAGCGGCGGGCGGCCGCGCCCCATGGCATTTGTTTGCTAGCCGGGATCTTGACGTCTCGCTAAGCAACCGTGTTTGCCAAGGAGTCAGGGTTGTTTCAAGATCCTGCGTCTACTGGACACTCTGATTGGAACAAATCGTTTCCATTCTATTTGTTTTAAAAAAGGCAAGGACAGAGCGTGTTCTTACTTAACAGCTGTACTTCATCCAAGTTGTCCTTAGATTTTCATCAAAGGGGTGTCCTAACACCCCAGGTCATTGCGTAAATGTTCTGTGACAATTTAGAAAGGCAAAAGAGGGGAAACATCCTAAAAAGAAGAAAATCAAGACCAGCAAGCAAGTAAAAAATTTTAAAAAGGCAAAATGACGTTAAAAGAAAATGATCCTTTTACATCTGACAGCCCCAGTCTTCACATATTCTCCACTAGGATTAAATAAGAAACAAGTCACAGTCTTCTACTACGTAGGCAAATACTACCTTCTTGGGAAGAAATGTTCCAAGAGGCCCCCTAGCCCTGCCTTAGTCACCCGCTGAAATTGAACATCTTCAGTGTTTCAGCCAGCACCGCCTGAAAACAATCGAAAAGAATAGAAGTTATTGAGAGCTCAGGGTACAGTTTTCAAAGAATAGCTCTTTCATTGTTTACTTATGTGGCATGCCCTGTCTGAGCCTACTCCTGTGTTAACAAGAAATTCCCCAAGGAAGAACTTGCCATGCGATTTTCTCTCATCGATTTTCCAAGGCACAGAACCCAAGTTACTGCTTCCCTTCCACCTCCCTCCACGCTAGAGTCCATGTGATCTGCCACTTCCGCCAGTTCCAATTTATAGACCGCTTAAAGACGTAGATAGACCCTGCTCTTACCACCTCCTGCTTAAGCAACTGAGTCCAAGCTTTATCATCCCTTGGCAAGTCTACCGCAAACAACTCCCTAATTATTCTCCCTCCTTTGTCCTACATTTCTTTTCCACACAGCAACCAAAGCAGTCCTTATAAAATAGAAATAAAAGGCACTACTCCAGCAGATCCCATCACAATTGGAATAAAATCTACACTCTGAACCATGAACAATATGATTTGACTTTTGACTAGTTGTCTCATCTCATCCTTCATCATCTTTTTCTTTCCAGAAGGTGTGAGAGTAGGGGATATTCCTTACCTGAGAGGAGTTGGGAGGACAGATTCTGGTGTTCCTGTCAACCAGGCCAGCAATCCAATGCTGGGGCCAAGGCTGTGGCCCCTGTGTGATGGACCCCAGTGTGCTGGGTAGGGTCTCCAGCGACCACATCCTTTGTTACTGGAGATCTGTAAGGCTGCAACTGGTGCAGCTGGCAGCCCGCTTGTTGCCAGGAATTGAATCTGATGGGACTACATGCACATACCCTAACTTCTGTACTCTCTAGCTAAACTACTTTCTTCCTTGATCATTCCTCTCTAGGCATACCAAATTCACACTGGCCCCCATCACTCCAAATCAAGCAAAATTCTTGCTTCTGGGTCTGACACTTTTATTTTCCCTGTCTCTTAATTCCTCTTATTTTCTCCTTAACTCATTCAGGTCTGTGCTCAACAGATTCACCTCAGAGAAGACTTCTGCAACCATCTCATTTAATATAAACCAAATTCCTCAATTTAGTTTTCTTATTGCTTATCAGATATCATCAAAGTTTACCTGTGTACTTAATTATTATCACATTTTGAAATGTGTATGCTGTAAGGATAGCTATTAGCTTGATTTTTTTTTTTTTTTTGGAGGGGCATACCAGTGATACTCAGGGGGTTACTTCTGGTTCTACACTCATGATTAGTCCTGTTGGGCTGGGGGAACCATATGGGGACGCCAGGGATAGAGCCAGGGTACGCTGCACACAAAGCAAGCACCCTATCCACTACATTTTCGCTCTGGTCCCTTAGGTCAATTTTTTTTTTGGAGGGGCTCAGGGGTTACTCCTGACTCTGCATTCAGGAATCAGCCCTGCTGGTGCTTGGGGAGGAGGGGGCATAATGAGTTGCCAGGATCAAACCCAGTGGGCCATGTGCAAGGCAAAAGTCCTACCGCACTGTGCTATTGCTCCAGCCCCCTTCAGTCAATCTTATTCAACAGAACATCTTCAGTCTGAAACAGGCCTGTCCTTAAAAAACTCTCAGTCAATGATTTTTGAAAGGATGAATAAATAGATTCTTGCCCCTGGAACAACAACGAGAAAACAAACCTACTCCTTTTGATGTAAGCTCAAGGAAATTTCATTCTTGACCAGTCTCATGAGTTTTGTTTTGTCTTGTTTTTGTTTTTGGGTGTCATACCTTGGTGATTCTCATGGGTTTCTCCTGGCTCTGTACTCAGAAATCACTCCTGGCAGTGACCGGGGAACATAGGGGATTCCAGAGTCCAAATCCAAGCCAGCTACATGCAAAGCCAATGCCCTACCCACTGTACTGTCTCTCTGGAGCCTTATTAGCTTATTCCTGGCCTCTTCTTTCAAGATGAACCCTCACTACTAAAATAGATCTTCACTATCAGAGGAAGCAGACAAAACAGACATGGAGAGAAAAAAATGAAGATAGTGATCAGAGTTCTGATCACTATTTTTTTTTACTCAGTAATTGAAATATAACATAAGAAAAATGATAATTAGTTTACTTTCTCCCAATCATCCTCTGATCCCTTCACAGTTTGTTCAATGTGCCATGCTGAGTGTTTGAAGATAGAGATGAGAATCGAAGAGATAATAAAGTGGGTAAGGCACTTGCTTCATTGTGGCTTACCCCAGTTTGGTCTTTAGCACAACATATGGTTCCCTGAGCACTGCCACGGTTCGCTACTGAGCACAGAGCCAGGAATATTCCCTGAGTACCACCCGGTGTGGCCCAACACCTCCCCCACCACATTCACCACCACCACCAAAAAAATAAAAAATTGAGGTTGGAGGTGTGACTGAGTAGAGTCACAGTAGAACAAATACCTCATTTGTGTGAAGTTTTGGCTTGATCCCTGGTGCTAGTGGGGGAAAAAAAAGAAAAAAGAGAGAAAATGTCTGAGCAGCATAACTCTCAAATGCAAAGCAGTTGGGAAATGATTCTGTCACTTTGGGGCAAATTTTTTTACCATTTTGCTGCTTGAGTTTCCTCCTCTCTAAGAGGACCTAATAGTAGGGCCTTCTTCACAATATTGTTGTAACAAATATATTTTAGTTCTTAAAATAGTACCTATACATAGAAATTTATGTACAAATATTTTAAATATACACATTTAAATATTAGTTCTTCATTTTCTCCTTCCTCAACTATATTATAATAAGAAGAAACTGTTCCACTGTTATTGTCTCTAGAGATTTCATTATGGCTTTAGATCAGTAACTTAGGTTTTAGCACCCAGCACAAAAAATATTTTACAGCTATTTCGACTTGAGCATTTATACTTAGCCATAAATTCCAATTAGGCCAAAATAGCCCTTACTTTGCAAAAAATGGGTCAAACAGCTCTATTATACTTGGGGGAAAAGTTTCTTACTTTATTTCTGTAAGTTTTCCTTGGCTAACTTTTCTATAACATAATATTGCTATTTGGTAGTTGAGTGAGCACCTGCCAGCGCAATCAGAAAATAAATGTCAACACTTTTCCTTAAACCTGTGTGCCAGATCATCCCCTGCATCAGGGGAATTGGGCTAGATAATCCCTGAAGGACTGTTCTGCTCTGCTTTCCTATGGTTTTCACAAAAAAAAAAAAAAAAAAACCAAAGAGTTTCAGGATTTTTTACTATTACTGGTTACTCTATGAATTATAGACAACTCTGAGATGGCTTAAACTCCATCGTATTATCTGGCGCAGACTGGATCACATTCAGATGTAAGCACAATAAAATGTTTGAACTATAACCAGTCTATTAGCACCCTTCTCCACTCAATGTTTTACCACTCTTTCCAAGACCTTGATCATTTACTCATATATAAACTGTATCAGGATCACTAAAGAAAAGGGTGGAAGGGTCGAGAGAGATGGATTAAGGCATTTGTCTTGTATTTGGCTGACCCGAGCTCAGTCCTGGTACATTTGGTCTGCTGAGCGCTGCTAGGCCTCAAGTACTATCAGGTATGGCCCCATAACCCCAGCCCCTCACTAAAAAAAAAAATATTGGACCTTCTCTCCCTAATGTCAATTATCTTTCAGTTTATTAATAAACATATACCCTGGTTCTCTCTTCAAGCCTATGTTCTCCTTTGAACACGTATCTCACTTGTTTGTCTTTATGTTTCTTCGCTTGCCTATTTTTACCCCAGAGAAGCCCGTGTTCTCTCCCTCTTTTTTTTTTTTTTTGGGTCACACCCGGCAATACTCAGGGGTTTCTCCTGGCTCTGCACTCAGGAATCACTCCTGGCAGTGCTCGGGGGACCATATGGGATGCCGGGGATCGAACGCAGGTCGGCATGGGCCAGCCGCGTGCAAGGCAAATGCCCTACCCGCTGGGCTATCGCTCCGGCCCCACCGTGTTCTCTTTTGAACACACACTTCTCCCTTTCTCTCCCCTCACATCTTTCTAAATAAGTTTCTATAAAACTTATCTTTCTTCACAAAATAAACATAGATCTGCAGTCACTACCTTGATTACAAAACCATTATTGATATATTCATTCATTAAGTAAGCACTGACTGAGCTTAATATATGCTAAGAATTGTGCTATAGTTGGCTCCTCAGTTGTCCAAGTTAGAAACCTAGGCGTGATCTCAAATACACCCGGTCTTGTTCTATATAGTACTCATCCTAAACACACCCTGTCCTAGGGGCCTGAGAGTCAGTACAGCGGGCAGGGCAGGTGCCTTGCAAATAGCCAACTCATGTTTAATCACCAGGACTTGCTATGGTTCCCTGAGCACAGCCAGAAGTGATTTCTGATGTACAAAGGCAGAAGTAAGCCTTGATCACAGATAGTTATGGCCCCAAAGCAAAAAGAAACAAAAATTATACTCTGCTCTCTTGCTTACATGGATAAGTCATCAAACTGGTGCCAATAGAACCAACTAAGTACCTTTGGCATCTTTGTCCATCTCTGGACCCATTCTCTTGCCGGAAATAATCATGACACACTCAATTTAGAAGGTGCACATCCAGAATGGTGAGAGCCAAGGGAACAAAGGAAGAAGAGGGAAGATCTGACGCATTTAGATGCTGTCGGTTACCACACCGGCCACTTGTCATGCAGTGACACAACAAATCACTGAACAGGCACGAACTTCTCATAAAGGGTGTGATGAGGAAGCACAACTCAGACTAGTTCATAAGAGGAAAAAGACACCAGGCGTGTATCTGCTCTCTCATGACTTCATCTGCCGGAGTTAAAGATTTAGCCCAAATATAGCTGAGTACCCCAAAATTCTAGGTTTTACCCACTTGGTGGCTTTCATTTGGTGGTTAACAGGAAGAGATTCCCACGACCTAGGTATGCTACTTCATCTACCATCAAAAAGTACAGTGTAATCTTAGCACAGACAGAGCTCTGTGAGAAGAGAGAAACAACAAGGGCATCTGAGAAGGGGTCCAGGGTTACCTCTACTTCAGTAGAAACAAACTTCCTAATTTTCACTTCATAAGAGAATATGTGCCTCTTATTTCTTCTTTTTTATTTTATTTTTTTTTTTTTTTTGCTTTTTTGGGTCACATCCGATGCTCAGGATTTACTCCTGGCGGTGCTTGGGGACCATATGGGATGCCGGGATTGAACCCGGGCCGGCACAGGCCGGCAGCGTGCAAGGCAAGCGCCCTACAGCTGGACTATTGCTCTGGTCCCTTACCTCTTTTTTCTAATGCACTCTTCCCACTGTACCTGGAATAATGATACCCTTCCCTTATCCCAACTCAAATCAATCTCTCTCTCTTCTCTCTCTCTCTCTCTCTCTCTCTCTCTCTCTCTTTCTCTCTCTCCATTTTTTGTAGCTTTGGGTTTTGGGTCACACTTGGCTTGTGCTCAGGGCTTACTCCTGGCTCTGTGTACATGGATATTCCTTGGTAGTGTTTGGGGAACCATAGGTCATGTTTGGGATCAAACCCCTGGCAGACTCATTGAAGGCAAGAGCCTTAATTCCCACTATCTCTCCAATCCCTCTACTTCTTTTAAACTCTGAAAGATATTAATCTGATCGTCTGTGAGTCCATGGTCTCCTCTCACCTGCTTTTTCAGTCTTCCTTATGAAAAACTGGTTTACCAGTAGACTCAGACAATCATTCTCAAGTTTAATTAGCATTGATCAGTTTATTTTATAACTCAAAAAGCAATAGTTGTTATATAAAGTTTGAAAAATATTAAGTATTACAAAGGAAATGAGCTACCTGAAACCAAGATGATGTTATATGCTAATTATGCCTCAATTTCAAAAAAATAAGCAGGGCAAGAGAGGGAGTAGAGCTGTAGGTCACTTGCCTTGAACATGGACAACCAGGTTTGATCCCTGGCATCCCATATGGTTCTTCAAGCCCTGCAAGGGGTGACGCCTGAGTGCAAAGCCAGGAGTAGCCCCTGAGCATCACCATGTGACCCCAAAAAACCCTAAAAATAAACTAATTAATAAGGAGTGTTCAGGAGACCCCAGGTCCACCCCTAGTAATACCCAATGTGCAGTCAACCCACTTGCCTGTTGGTTGACTGCATGGACCTGACAATGTAACAGTGCACTGGGTCCAGTGGTACTGGGGGCCTACAGGGCTATATCTTGGTTGATGGAGTTGTAGGGGAAGACAATGAAGTGCTGGGGGGTTCAGATGTCAGGATGCTGTGTATATATAAGATATGAACCCTGACCATTGAGCTAACGCCCTGCTTTGCACGCAGTAGTGATTTTATTATTCTTACAACCAGAAGTGATCAAGGCATTTCCTACCCTTGTACTCTGTGCTCAGGAGTGACCTCAGACAGTGCCTCAGCAGACCATATGTGTTACCAGGGATTCCAGTTAGGGTCACTGTGACCATAACTACATGCAAAGCAATGTTTTTTCTCCTAATCTATCTCTCCAGTCTTACCAGAAAAAATATTATTTTTCAAATTTACTTTTGTCTGTGTTCGGATCACAACCAGTGATTCTCATGGCGTATTCCTGACACTGTGCTCAAGATCACTTCTGGAGGGGTCGGAGGACCAGTATAGGGTATGGGGATCAAACCTGGAATGGATCCTGAGCAAGGCAAGCTTACCTATACCCACTCTACTACTACCCTGGCCCCCCATCAGCTAATTAATACATATTTTTTAAAAGTTTTTTAAAGAAATGGAAACCATTACCTTGAGGAAAAAATTCCTATAACATTATAAAGTACATCCTGACAATCTTTTTTTGGGGGCAGGGATTTTTTGGGGGAGTCTCACCCAGCTCTGCTCAGTGGTTGCTCTTGGCCCCTGCACTAAGAATTACTCCTGGCGATGCTCAAGGGACCATATAGGATGCCAGGAATCGAACCTGGGTCAGCCGTAATGCCAAAGGCAAATGCCTATCTGCTGTACTATGGCTCTAGGCCCACCCACATTCTGGCAATCTTTATATACTATATATATGAAATTTTAAAATGTCAAAGGTAGGGTCCAGAGAGATAGCATAGTGGGTAGGGTGTTTCCCTTGCATGAGGCCGACATGAGTTCGATTTCCTGGCACCCATATGGTCCCCAAGCACCACCAGGAGTAATTCCTCAGTGCAGAGCCAGGACTAATCCCTGAGTATTGCTAGTGTGACTCAAAAAATATAAATAAATAAAATAAATAAATGTCAAAGGTTTACATTGTATTAAAAATGTTGAAAAACCTAAAAAAAATAGATCAGCATATGCTCTGCATGCAGAAGACTCCAGGTTTAATCACCCTCAAGGCATGATCCCCCAAAAACAACCAGAAGTCACTCAAGACAGAGCACCAAGCTGGGATAGACTCTGAATACTGCTGAGTGTGGCTCCAAAACAAAACAAAATTATACTTTTAACAGTGACTATATTGGAGATGGAGTGATAGTCCAGCGGGGAGGGATTTTGCTACCTGGTTTTGATGCCATAAGGTCCCTTGTGTACCGCTAGGAGTAATTCCTGAATGCAGAGCCAGGAGTGTGGCCCTGAGAATTGCCGGGTGTGACCCCCCCAAAAAAATTAAAAAATGAAAATGAAAAAACAGTGACTATATTGAAATTTCCAAAGTACCTATAAAATGTAACTGAACAATCTGATTTGATTATATGCATTTTACTAGAATTTTTTTTTTGCTGTTTTCTTTTTTTTGTTATTATTATTTTATTACACCACCTTTAGACATACAATTACAAGATGCCCGTGCTTGGAGTTTTGGTTCTACAGTGTTTCAACACCCATCCCTCCACCCGTGTACATCTCCCATCACCAATGTCCCCACCTCCCTCCCCTCTCCCCCAGCCCACCTCCATGGCAGGTGCTGTATCTCCTTTCTCTCTTTCTCTCTAGCTCTCCCTCCTGCCTACCTTTCCTACACATCATGGAATGTAGTATATTTTAGGACATGATTGGTTCCACTAGTTTGATGGACCGTGTCCGGACAGCAAAAAATGTCAGCTATTATGGTGAGCGAGTCTCATCCGACTACTCCTGGGGCCCCAGAGGTGATGGGCCCACTCCCCAAAACCCATCTGTCCTCCTGGGAGCCCTCATGGTTAGCTGGGCTAGGGGAGAGCTGAATGTAAGCTCTCCCTGTTGTGTCTGGAGGCTCTGCATGCTATGGCTGGTCACCCCAGGACAGTTCCTGGGTGGGGCCACTGGGCTCCCTAAACAATATAGAGAGGGGAAGGGGTGACCCCAGCTCCATCTGATGAATGACTGGTGACTTCCACTTCTGGGAGCTGTCTACCTGGGCTCGAACTCAGCTACTCTGTGAATCTGGTCTTGAGATCATCATCTCTCCTGGGTGGGTTCTGATGTGCTGCACCATCCAGACAGAGAAAATGGCAGCTATTTCGGTGGGTGAGTCTTATTTGGCTGCTTCCGGGCCCCCCCAAAGGTGATGGAGCCACTCCCCAAAACCCATCTGTCCTCCTGGGAGCCTCATGGTCCAGCTGGGCTAGGGAAGAGCTGAATGCAAGCTCTCCGCTGTTTACGTCTAAGGCTCTGCATGCTAATGTCTGGTCGCCTAGAATTTAAAACTTTCTTTATTTTGCATAAGTGTGCTCTGAAAATGTATATAATTTTGAAATATAGCACATGAAAAAAGTCTTCTAGATGCTGGAGCAATAGTGGAGTGAGTAGGACACTTGTCTTGCATGCAGCCTCCCTGGGTTCTTTCCCCACCTACCCATATGGCCCCATGAGTCTGCAGGAGTAATTCCTGAGTACAGTGCCAGGAGTAACTTTTGGGCATGCTGGGTGTGACTTCTAAGAAACAAGAGTCTTCTGTAGAGTTGAAACAACAGTACAGTGGGCATTTATAGACCCGGGTTTGATCCCTGACACTCCACATGGTTTCCAGAGCCCTGCAAGGAGTGGTCACTGGGCACAAAGCCACAAGTAAGCCCTGAGCACCGATAAGTATGGCTCAAATAAATAGAATACCTCTTTAAACATAATTCTTTCTCAATACAGTTTCTGCTTTGTTTTAAATAAAATGACTTCATAGTAAATGAGCTTAATAATCCAAAAACCATAAACGCACCTATTTGATTCTTTTGGAAGAGATCATTAAGGCAATTATAATAAGCTGTTTTCTACTTTAGGTTCTAAACTAACTATACAATTTGCCATATGTTAAGGGCTTGGTGAAAATATTGCCGTCTGAGTCTATAAGTACCAATATAGTTTTTCATCTTTTACTTTCAATAAATTGACATAGTATCACAAATTGCTGTTTTCTCTCACTATAACAAGTATAGATTTCCTATAGATGATAAAAGTGCTTTACATTAAAAATTTCACATAATTCCAAAAACTAGTAACAATTATGGACCTCAATTCCATGACCTGAAGAATGGTTTGAGGCTCTTCCTGTCCCTGGAGCAAGCAGATGCCCTTGGGCTACACTTGCTTGTGACAGGATGTATGGAGATGTTACTGATGCCCACTTGAGCAAATCGATGAACTATGGGAAGACAGTGATACAGTGATACAGTGAACTGTAGCCATATCTTTCTATCAACGATAAGAAAATTCAGTGACAGGATTTTTTGTACTTACTATTCTGTTGCTTTTAATTATGAGTTATTACATGTGTGTAAAAGACTAAAAAGGTATATTTGTACATTTATACATCTAGGGTTTTTAATAAAAGTACATGTGTACTTAAAAAAAACAAACTTGTTTTCCCCCTTGTTCATGGGAGCTGGAGCAATAGTACAGTGGGTAGGGTGTTTGCCTTGCACACACAAAACTTAGTGGATCCTAGACACACACTGGAATGATCATTGTGCACTAAACCAGAGTAAGCACTTCTGGGGTGTGGCCCAGATACAACAACAACAAATGGGTTTTTTTACATGATCAATAACTTTATTTTTAAAACAATAGTAGAAAAGATGACAGTTAAAGTTTATTAAGGCTTCATAAAACTGTACCAACATATTTGAACAAACGAAAAAATAAGGCTGAGGTATAACTCAGTGGTAAAGCACATGTTGTTTTGTATATAGGATGTTCTAGGTTTGATTTCTCCACACACACACACACACACACACACACACACTTGTTTAATTACTTAAGTTTTAAAAAGTTTAGAATCCAAGAAACAGGGGCTGGAGAGATAGAATAGCAGGGAGGGCATTTGCCTTGCAGATGGCTACCCGGGTTCGAACCCCAGAATCCCATATAGTCCCCTGAGCACCACCAGGAGTAATTCCTGAGCATAGGGTGTGGCCCAAAAAACAAACAAACAAAAAGTATCCAACATCATTTGATCACTTGATCACTTGAATCCCGTTATTCATCGATTTGCTCAAGCGGGCGCCAATAACATTTCCATTGGACCCTATCACGTGCCAATGTAGCCCAATGGCATCTGGTTGATTCAGGAATATGAAGAGCCTCAAACCGTTCCTTCAGGGTCTTGACAAGGAAGTCTGACCATCTTGTAGGTGGGCGGCCATGTGATCTTTTGACATCCCGTTGGATCCAGTCGGTAATGGCTCTAGTCTAGCGGTTGTCTCCAAATCGCATTACATGTCCAGCCCATCTGATCTTCCATGCCTTGGCAAACAAGACAGCGTCCCTGATTCTGGAATAGTAATAAAGGTCAGAACTCCAGATTCCTTCTCTCACTTGAGTAAGGCATAATATTCCAAGCATAGCCCTTTCGATTCCTCTCTGGGAGATCCGAATAGCATTCTCATCCTGCTTTCGTAGGGCCCAGGTCTCTGAGCTGTATATTCCAGAGAGGAATCGAAAGAGCTATCAAGATAAAATGAAATAAGATGGAATCTAGAGGGGTACTGTGAAAACCCTTTCATTAAGTTGTATGGTAAGCTTCCAGAGAAGAGGAACAGAATCAATACCATCCTAACTTTTCTGAAAATGATTTTTTAATCACCACTTTAGTTAGATAAAACTTTTAGGATACAAATAGCAGCAAACAAATATTATATTGGAAAGGTATAGTTATAATTCTAAAAATTGGAGCATTTACATATTTAATCAATTTTTCTGTCATACCCAGCGATGTTCAGGGATTACTTCTGACTCTGTACTCATGAATTGCACCTGGTGATGCTTGGGGACCATATGGAATGTCAGGGATCAAACCTAGGTCAGCCATGTGCAAGGCAAATGCCTTACCACGTACCATGCCTCTAGCCTCTACATATTTAATCTTTTTTTATTTCTTTTTTTTTTAATTTAATTTAATTTTATTTTATTATTCCCCCCAAATATTATTACACCATTTTAGACATACAATTGAAAGATGCTCATGTAGAGTTTTGGTTCTACAGTGTTCCAACACCCATCCCTCCACCAAACCCATCTCCCATCACCAATGTCCCCACCTCCCTCCCCCCCCACACCCCAACTACTTGGCGGGTTCTGTATGTCATTTCTCTCCTCTTTATCTCTCCCTCCCGCCAAACTTTCCTGCACATTGTGGAATGCAGTGCATTAAAAGACATTACTGTTTCCACTATTTTAATGGACCGCGCGGCCAAGCAGCCGCTGCGACCTGGGCTCGAACTAGTTTTGCTCTGTTAATCTGGTCGTGAGGCAGTTTCCCAGCGTCGGACAGCGAAAATGGTGGCTAGTGTGATGGGCGAGTCTCATCCGGCTGCTTCGGGACCCCCCAGAGGTGATGGGCCCCACTCCCCAAAACCCATCTGCCCTCCGGGTGGGGGCCCGCATATTCAGCTGGGCCCGGGCGAAGCCTCCCCAGCAGCTTGTGAGGCTCTTCATGCTATGGCTGGTGGCCCCAGGGCAGCTCCTGGGGCGGGGCCACCAGGCTCGAACAAAATGGAGGGGGAATGGCCGACCCTGACTCCATCTGATGAATTCCCAGTGATTCCGCTTCTGGGAGCCACCTACCTGGGCTCCACCTGGTTTTGCTCTGTTAATCTGGTCGTGAGGCAGTTTCCCAGCGTCCGGACAGCGAAAATGGTGGCTAGTGTGATGGGCGGAGTCTCATCCGGCTGCTTCCGGGACCCCCCAGAGGTGATGGGCCCACTCCCAAAACCCATCTGCCCTCTGGGGGGCGCCGCATAGTCAGCTGGGCCTGGGGCGAGCTGAGTTCCAGCATATTTAATCTTTAAGTATTGGAAATCCTTGTTCTGAGACAATTTTTTTTTTTTTTTTGCTTTTTGGTCACACCCCAGCAATGTCCAGGGGTTACTCCCTGGCTCTTCGCTCAGGAATTACTTCTGGCGGTGCTTGGGGTACTATATGGGATGCCGGGGATCGAATCTGGATCGCCGGGGTTGGTCGCTTGCAAGGCAAACACCCTTAGCCGCTATGCTATGGCTCCGGCCCCCAATGTTCTGAGACAATATTAATACATTTATGAATAAAGCCATGTTCTTAGTGTCTTGTAACCCTTATGACTGTTTCTGCTCATCACTCCACACAGATTTTCCCCAAGAGAGACAAAGTGAGGACACCAGCAAGGACACCAATTCTCATCCTTGAGCCTGAGTAGCACAGCAGGGAGGGCATTTGCCTTGACGAGACTGACCTGGATTCGACCCCCAGCATCCCATATGGTCCCCCGAGCATCACAGGAGTAATTTCTGTGTGTAGAGCCAGGAGTAACTCCCTGAGCATCGCCGGGTGTGACCCCCAAAATAAACAAAACAAGACAAAAAAAAACCCTCTCATCCTTCCTTCCCTAAGTCAAAACTTTCCCTAAACGTTCTCTTCTGTTCCTGCATCACTATCTCATGTGAGGAGACATTTAGCCTTTTTTCTTCCCTGTGTTCATGATGATTTTGGCTGCAGAGAAACATAATTCTTGGGAGAAATAAAACATACCCTTTCAGTATTTTCTAAGCAATTCTCATTAGGCTCTAGTAAACAGAATCCAGTGTTGTTAACTTTAGGATTTCAAAGCACTTTCTTATCT